>JAKCPI010015463.1:0-87292 GCA_023213315.1 Euborellia annulipes
TAAACTCGAGCTTCAAACTTTTTTTTTTGTTGTGTTTGAGCAAAGAATGCCCTTCCGGTTCTCTCATTCAGGTCGCTAATGGAGTTTGGCAAACCACGTCAAAAGGACACTTTTTTATATATATTCTATATATACTGTATTCCTCGCGTACGTACCGCGCAATGCAAATAGAGAGAGGAAATAAACAGAGTTCTCTCTCTAATGCTGGCGCAATTGTTCAATTACAGTTGCTGTTCCCCACTATACAATAGTGCTCTGTGCGTAGGCTATTGACGCCGCGAGCATTTAACTTTACAAGTATCAGACTGAGTAATGAACGTGGTATTGTCATCGAACACGACAAGCCCTGATCGGAATGCCCTTTGATTAATTTACCATGCAGAGCAAGTGTTGTTACCTGGGAGTTGGTTTTCTGTTAATTGCAAGTCTCATCGGTCGGCCCTTTGAGACAACCCGTCCTTCTATCCCCCCTACATCTACCTACCCTCTTAGAAAAAAGGTGAATGACACTAACACAAATGACCCTTTGCGTTTTCTAAGCAGTGAGAAAAGAAACGAACTCTGAACAGGTTTTATTTCCAAAGAAATTTATTATTTGAACAAAATTGTTTACTCGTTGGAATTTATTTAAAAAGGTCTCTCACTTCTTTTAGAGCATTTAGGCGCAAGCAGTAGCTAAGAAAAATAAATAGAACACTTTTCATAAACATTCTTATGTGTACATAATTATTTTTTTGTCACCATTTGCCTTCTAAGCCGAAATGTCCTGAAAAGTTTTAAAATTCCTTAAACCAAAGTGGAAAAAAAAAATTTCAAATGTAATTTTGATAACGAAAAAATACATGAATTACAACCAAATTTGGGAGAAAATTTGTTACTTCTTTCCAGAAGAAAGATTGATTGCTTAATACAGTAAAATTGGCTTCTTCTACCAATTGGGGTCGGTAAATAAGAAACAAGCAACCTGTTGTATGATCTTTTAAGAGAAAAGTAAATGCCGCCTCAACTAGGATAGCTCGTGGTCGCCATCCACGCACTCACAGGATGTGATGCGAGCCAGTGAGTGAATACAGGTATATTATATTAGCTCAAATTAAATTAAACAACACGCCTAAAAATAAAATAATTCTCATAAAATTTTGAGTAAAGCATTTTATTTTTTTAAATAGTTCACGCCCCCGTGCCGTATACATAATGAGTAATTATTTAAATAATTTGAAATAATTGATATGACATCACTTAGATACTCAAACATACATAAATAAGAATGCTTGAAAAAGTCCAACGCTGTATTTTTATTTTCTCGTACCTCTATATATGTTAATATATATAGAGTGAAAGTATTGGATTAATGTCAAAAAATTCAATGTCCAGATTTTGATGGATATACACGTTTTGAGGTTCCCTGAATTCAAAAAAGTGGTTTTTGCGATATGGTCTGCTGTGTTTTTTGAATTTAAAGCATCAAGGAGCTAAGAGGTTGAAATTTTATATTTAAGTTAGACTTCAACCTAGGGCGTGAAAATAAACTTTTGATCAAAATCGGCCGAAAAGTACTAGTACTTTACTGATGTACTTTTTCAGTTTTTTTTCGATTTTCTCAAAATTCGCTCCTACGATTTTGATTAAAATTCAAAAATCAATTATTTTTTAGATGTTCTTTAAAATGTAGGCCTATATTCTCATTTTGTCATTAAAATCTTTTGAAGACCACTTTACTCTTTTACTTCATAGGAAAGATAGGAGAAATAGTTGCTATGGTAACAAAATATAAATATTTTTCTATGTTTATAAATTTTACATCTTGAATTTTAATATATTGGCGGAAACTAAACATATGTCGATAGTAAAAATCTGGTGTGACAAGCACAGAACACAACTTTCTCTTACCTTCAGTGTGCTGTGCGACCAGTCACACCAGATTTTTTAAAGTCCTTTCATCATCCCAGACTATATAGACTTATAATGTTATATCATTTGATATCCAAATGATATAAATATTCATCAGACTGCCTGAGGTCCGAACTCACTCCCTTTGGCTTTTGAGGTTATCAATATTGACATTTGTCACAATGTTTAACCTCTGGAGACTTGGTGGAGGGGGTGGGGGGCTGAATTTTTTAATTGAATGATACAGGGTTGCATTATTGCTAATTTCAGCTTATCAAAGTCCGTTTTTCTCTTATAAGAAGTGATAAATAGGTAGAAAAAGAATTAACCAGCTTTTGATGATTCTCTTCTATTATCGTAACATAATTTTTGGAGGATGGATGTTAATATTTTTAAAGCGTAATAAAGTTGAAAGATTTTAATTTTTTTTTTATTAAGGTATAATTTTATTTATTTTAATTTAATTAAAATTATAAATAAATAAAACACTTTATCATTCTCGACGAATTTAATAAACCAAATTAGATTGAATTGAACTTATGGAGTACCCTATAAATAAATTGGAATTCCCTTAATAGAAGATTATATTCTCAACCTACACAGAGAGTTTAGTAAGCAAATGGAATAAAACTCTATCAATTAAATTTAATTAAATTTGTTCTCGATAATATAAATTATTAAATAGAATATTGAGTACATTAGTAAATTAAATTTGAAAAGGTTTCATTTGAAAAAGTTAATTTTTGGTATGACTAACCGCTTAACTGATATCTCTATATTGATAATAAGAATTAATATTAATGTCACCACCTTTAAAAAAAAAGATGTCCATTATTGATAGGGATATTAAAAAGATATTCATTTTAATTAAAAAGAGGGCTTAAAATAATTTTCTTTAAATAATAATCAAAACACCCTATTGTCAGATGACCATACAAAAAAGAAGATCCTTTTGAAATTTATCTTGTAAAAATCTGAATACAAAATTTTCATTTAAACAAACATATTTCTAAACTATCAAGATCCAGAACAAAAACGTTTTCAATATAGATAACACAAAGGTTAGACATGCAAATTTGACACGTGTTTTCCAAAAGGAAAAAAAAAAAAAATAAAGAAAAACAAGTTCATTGACCAACCAAGAGATTCTCGTTTGAATATTTTGCAAGAATTAGAATATATTAGAAGAAAGAATACTTCCGAAAATAATTTTATCTATTAAAATCAACGATGATCATGAAATAGATTTATTAAATAAATGTAGAGCTCCATTTCAAGTTGTTTCATTGATATAACGGCATTACTCATCCAGTTACAATTTATGGTTGAAGTATATTGACTCTTAACCTTGTAATAATATTCACTTGGAGTAAGGCACTCCAACTTCAACCCACAGAAGGACCACTTAATTCCCTTTCTCTCATTTGAGGAGGTATTAACCTGACCAAAAAAAAAAGCCAGGTCTCCCCTTAGACCTGAATATAATTTATTTATCAAAATATTCATTTGAAGAAAAGCATTCCAAGTTCAACCCACATAAGGACTATTGAATTCTCTTACTCTCATAAATAAATCTAATTATAAAGATTGATACTGATGTACCCCAGTGGCAATAGTATTTATATTCCTCTTAAAATTGCCAACTTATAAATTGAATATAATTTACTTAATGAAAATGTTTGAATATATTTTGATGAAAATTATGATATGACTCTGTAAAACCTCTCCAAAAAAACTATTAATCTACTTGCAATTCCTCAGTTAATCATGAATTTTACAGAAGAGATGTAAAAATTATTTATTGATGAAAAAATTCAAGAAATAGTAATTAAAATAATTTTTGTCTCTTCTGTAAAATTTATGGAAACTAAGTTCTTACAAGGAACAACGTTTTGGATTACATTTATTATTACGTCTTTTATTTTGGTAAGTTATTTGCGAGCAGTATCAATTTTCTAAGCCTCATCATTTCTGATTTGAAGTAGCTTCTTGAATAAGAATAGTTTGATTTGATATCAATTATAATAATAATTAAACAAAAAAAAAAAAAGGAATCAATAAATCCATTTAATTCATTGAATATATCAGCTGCATCTGACAGCCAAGAGATTTCATTGTTGATTTTTTAACGTTAATTCATGGTATGTGAAACATAACAACGTCATACAAAATTTTAAATTGAAAACGATGATTAATTTTAAGGAAAAAAGAATTTTGAGGAAAGTCACTCTTCAAATATTATATTGATTTATACATTTTAAAGAGCATCTAAAAAATAATTGATTTTTGAATTTTAAAATTGTTGGAGCGAATTTTGGGAAAAAAAAGAGACTCGAGTTCTTTCTTTCTAAGTGGGATTTGTTCTTTTTTTTATAATCTTATTTTGAGTTGTTTCATCTTTCAACTTGAAAAATATTTTGTATTGTTGCATTTCACGAGTAAAAATCATTAAAAATGATCGAGGGATACACACGCCCGCAGCAGGTGCATAGTGAACCTTGAAGGATACACAGGGATATACACTTCCACACCAGGGACACACACAGATCGAAAGTGACCAGAAGAAAAATGTGTGTCCCTGGTGTGGACGTGTGTATCCCTCAAGGTTCACTATGTAGACCTGTTGCAGGCGTGTGTATCTCTCGATCATTTCTAATCATTTTTACTCGGGTTTAAAGTCTTGAGGATGGGTGACTTTTAGCTCCGAAACTGTCGACTAAGGTTGAATAAAGAATTTTTGAGCCTCTTTTCTACATTTTGCCAAAGAGATTTTAAAATCGTTAAGGTGTAGATTTTACCGTATCAATAGAAAACGAACCATAAAATGAATTTTATCTTCTCTCACTCTACAGAATCCTGAGACAGAGCAGTGTCTATTTTCGAAAAGTTAGAAATCAAGTCACGTCTTTATTATTCAAGGTCCATTTACATATTCCTTATTATAAATAAAATAGATTAATGATAATAATAATGTTTATTTGGTAAATTACCCTACATGATAATAGCCACATGAAACATATGTCGTTGAGTATCCAACAACTTTTATTACATAAAATTATATTATTATAATACAAAATTTCCAAGTAAAAAAATAATGATAATTTTTTTAAACAATTGGAATGCATACATGTTTTGTTTTGAAATGAATTTCTTTGATCTAATGTTGACCTTTCATTTTGCATCTGCCAAGCTGGAATGGAATGTTATTTTTAATTTCCTCCTCCTTCCCTACTAAAAATCCATTGAGACATAAAAGAAAATAAATAAATAATAGATAAGACAGATGCCATTCGTCTGGCCAGCAGCTGCCGCTGCTACTGCATGCAATGTCTTCTTGATATGTGCATAGTTTTCTCTATTAAACTTGATTCCTCGTTAATTGACTTTGTTTAGTCGGCGTCTCATTTTAGTTGTGTATATATACGTATATATTGGACGGACAGACAAGTGCATGCATGTGACATGTCATCAGGATTGAAATTGCTGTCATCCGAGGACCAATCAGACTCTCGGATCAATGCTTCGCTTCCCGATGATGGATGATCGCCACCGCCTCTATTGCCGTTACAATGTTTTTGGGGAATCTATAAAAAATGGTCCCTTTTTTTTCACCGAGAAGGGAAATTGTTAATGTCGAGAAGAAGTGAGGAATCTTCGATTTGAATAAAAAATCTCTGGTCATTGGAGATATGTCTACTTTATTACAGTCAGTCAAATTTTATAGGAAATCAATAATAATGTCATTTATTAACTATTTAATTAGCAAAATTTATTGAATAATTATTAATTTGTTGAGTTAATTTAGCGTGACATTCAATACAAGTATTCGGTATTTTTTAAATCTTAATACCGGGATACCGGTTTTAATACCGCTAGAATAATAATATATAAATTTTATAATATCAATATGTTAAATAAAAATTGTGTATTTTATTTGCAAAAAATAAAAATCTCAACATAATATACCTGTCAAAATAAAATACCAAAAAAACGGTATTTAAACTTGTGAATGTCGGTATTATAAAATTGTACAAATGGCTCTTACCTCTACATAAGTTAATATATATATATAGAGTGAGAAAGTATTTGATTCATGTCAGAAATTCGATGTCGAGATTTTGATGGATATACACGTTTTGAGGTCCCCTGAGTCCGAAAAAGTGGTTTTCGCGACATGGTCTGTCTGTGTGTGTGTTCAATTTTAAGCATGAACGAATTGAGCTAGGAGTTTGAAATTTTATATTTAAGTTTGGCATCCCCCTAGGGCGTGAAAATAAGCTTTAAATCAAAATCGGCCAAAGAGTACTAGTACTTTACTGATGTAGTTTTTCAGTTTTTTTCTATTTTCTCAAAATTGGCTCCAACGATTTTGATTGAAATTCAAAAAAGAAAATCAATTATTTTTTAGATTCTCTTTAAAATGCATATTCGCATTTTGCCATTGAAATATTCTGAAGACCACTTTACTCTTGTACTCCATAGGAAAGATAGGAGATGGTTGCCATGGTAACAAAATATCGTCAATTTTTCTAATTGTTATCAAAAAATCTATAGAATAGTCTTGTAGCTACAATAAATAGGCAAATTTTAATTGAAAAATCTGGTGTGACTGGCGCACAGCACACAACTTTCTCTTACCTTCGGTAATCGAAAGTTGTGTTCTGTGCTTGTCACACCAGATTTTTTGTGTCGACATATATTTAGTTCCCGACAGTACGGAACATTGGAATTCAGATGTAAAATTTATAAGTATGGGAAAATATTTATATTTTGTTACCATGGCAACCATTTCTCCTATCCTTCCCTATGAAATACAAGAGTAAAGTGGTCTTCAGAAGATTTCAATCGCAAAATGAGAATATACATTTTAAAGAGCATCTAAAAAATAATTGATTTTTGAATTTTTAAAAAAATCGTTGGAGCAAATTTTGAGAAAATCGAAAAAAACTGAAAAAGTACATCAGTAAAGTACTAGTACTCTTTGGCCGATTTTGATTAAAAGCTTATTTTTCCGGTCCAGGAGGGTGTTTAACTTAAATATAAAATTTCAGCCTCATAGCTCAATTCCTTCATGCTTAAAATTGAACACCCACACACCCACACACACACAGACAGACCATGTCGCGAAAACCACTTTTTTGGATTCAGGGGACCTCAAAACGTGAAGATCCATCAAAATCTGAACATCGAATTTTTGACATGAATCCAATACTTTCTCTCTCTATATATATTACATATATACATAGGTAAGAGAAAGTAAAAAAGGTAAAATGAAAAAAAAATTTTTATAGGAAATACAAGTTTCGGTTTCGGTTACGGTTTCGGCCGAAACTAAGGTTGAGGCCGAATATTCGGTTTCGGTTTCGGTTTCGGCTGAAAATCTTGTTTCGGTCGGACCCTAAATATGATTATTTATCAAATAAATATGCAAATCAAGAATTAAAAATCTGGTGTGACTGGCGCACAGCACACAACTTTCTCTTACCTTCGGTAATCGAAAGTTGTGTTCTGTGCTTGTCACACCAGATTTTTTGTGTCGACATATATTTAGTTCCCGACATGACAGTACGGAACATATGAATTCAAGATGTAAAATTTATAAGTATGGGAAAATATTTATATTTTGTTACCATGGCAACCTTTTCTCTTATCTTTTCTATGGAGTACAAGAGTAAAGTGGTCTTCAGAAGATTTCAATCGCAAAATGAGAATATACATTTTAAAGAGCATCTAAAAAATAATTGATTTTTGAATTTTTAAAAAAATCGTTGGAGCAAATTTTGAGAAAATCGAAAAAAACTGAAAAAGTACATCAGTAAAGTACTAGTACTCTTTGGCCGATTTTGATTAAAAGCTTATTTTTCCGGTCCCGGGGGGTGTTTAAGTTAAATACAAAATTTCAACCTCATAGCTCAATTCCTTCATGCTTAAAATTGAACACACACACACCCACACACCCACACACACACAGACAGACCATGTCGCGAAAACCACTTTTTTGGATTCAGGGGACCTCAAAACGTGAAGATCCATCAAAATCTCGACATCGAATTTTTGACATGAAACCAATACTTTCTCTCTATATATATATTACATATATACATAGGTAAGAGAAAGTAAAAAAGTCTGGGAGCGACGAGGGATCGAAACACCGATAGTTGAATAAATTTTTTTTTTTCCTTTGACCGACTTCTATTCACCTCAATAATTTAAAATTTACCTATCATTTGGGTTTTATATAAAAGTAAGTCTTTTAAAAAAAATTCACTGTTTCTAAAGATTTTACTTTTTTTTATTGAAATTATGATTAATTGAAAATGATTAAGCCATTTGCTTAAGAGGTTAGTGACACACAAAAGACGAGCATTGTCATCCTCAATACAGTGAAGATCGATGAAAAAAAGAGACCCAAAATTTCTGATTAATGATTTACTTTCTCGTGATTAAAAATAATGGGTTAAAGTAATAGATTTAACAATAAAAAAGCCTTTTATTTTTATAAAAAATACCATTAAGATGTCTATTTCCAAAAAAAAAAAAAAAAAAAATCATTAAGAGAAAGCAGATAATAATTTTTTGACTTCTTTGTTTGTATTTTAAAATTTTCTTATTTCAATTTGGAAATTAATCAAAGTCAAATGTTACGAAAAATAAATGCATAGCAGATTTATCATAAAAAGGTTAAATAAACAAATCTTAATAATTTTTTTAAAGAAAACTACTAAATCAAAACAAATTAATCATTTTTGAATTCCAGCCAACGATATATGAACTTTACTTATCTCATGAATTTTGAATATAGGCTAAAACACACACTTTACTCTAATTTGCAATAATAACTATTAATCTCAGATTATGAACAAACATTCTTAAATTGATACACACTTTATCTTGACTCTATATTGACCTGGCCTGTGCTTCTTAGCAGGTCTTTTATCTTTTTATTAATTTTAAAATAATCTAAACATATGGCCTAAATCGAATTTAATGATAGGCCTAATATAAGATTTATGCTTGTTGTTTCAAGTATAATTAATTAACCTGTTAACTATACATAAAACCACCGTCAACACGTAAGCAATATCTTGTTGGCTAACAATAAAACAAAAGAACTAGTAGCATTGTAATTTAAAATTATAATTTCAAATAAATTTATCACTAAAACTAATAATAAAAAAAAAACACTAGGTAATTTGTTTCAACTTTTTTCTTTTTTTGCAGTTCGATATTACTGACATCATCAGAAGCAAAAATTACTCTGATAATGACAGTAAAATAGAAATGCGCATAAAGTTAATTAATTGCTTTTTGAGGTTGTGGCTGTGATGTGATTATAATAGAGAAATGGAGATATCAGCCAAATTGGAATGCTTTAGGTTCAATAAAATTCCCAGAATAAGACGTTTCGGCCTGAATTGATTTGTCCATCTTCAGTTATTAGGAATTATAAAAAAAATCTGGTGTGACTGGCGCACAGCACACAACTTTCTCTTACCTTCGGTAATCGAAAGTTGTGTACTGTGCTTGTCACACCAGATTTTTTGTGTCGACATGTATTTAGTGTCCGGGGTAGGGTACATTCGATTTTCAAGATGTAAAATTGGGGAAAATATTTATATTTTGATACCATGGCAACCATTTCTCCTATCTTTTCTATGGAGTACAAGAGTAAAGTGGTCTTCAGAAGATTTCAATCACAAAATGAGAATATACATTTTATAGAGAATCTAAAAAATAATTGATTTTTGAATTTTAAAAAAATCGTTGGAGCAAATTTTGAGAAAATCGAAAAAAACTGAAAAAGTGAATCAGTAAAGTACTAGTACTCTTTGGTCGATTTTGTTCAAAAGCTTCGTGTCACGTCCCATGGGGGTGCCTAACTTAAATATAAAATTTCAACTTCCTAGCTCTTTTCGTTCTTGAGATATTTTGTTCACAGACACACAGACACACACACAGACAGACCATGTCGCGAAAACCACTTTTTTGGATTCAGGGGACCTCAAAACGTGAAGATCCATCAAAATCTCGACATCGAATTTTTGACATGAATCCAATACTTTCTCTCTATATATATATTACATATATACATAGGTAAGAGAAAGTAAAAAAAAAATTATCTCTGAGCTTGGGCACAGGAGCCATATAATTTTGTATGAAGCAAATAAATTTTATTATTGACAAATCCTGGTTTAATCACATGTTAAGTTCCCTTCCTTTATTTATTTATTTTTTTTAACTATATTCCTCCTGCCTGCATGTGATCACTGGTCATTATAAGTCTTCGTAGCCATTCCAAAAAAAAAAAAAAAAAAAAAATGCACTTGCAATATGTGCATAATTCACAATAACTGAAGATGGCCAAATAAATTCAGGCCGAAACATCTTATTCTGGGAATTTTATTGAATCTAGAGCATTCCAATTTGACTGATATCTCCATTTCTCCATTATAAAGTTAATTAATTCAAGATAGAAAAATAAAAAAAAATATTTAAATCCCCTCATGTTTTCTACTATCATTTGATATTAAATTTATTTATTTCAATTGAATTGGCTACCAAACATTTGAAACAAATACCTATGGGGATTTCAAATTATATAAATTACACGGAATTTTTGATGAACGATAATATTTTGCCCTTAAAATTTCAATTGAGTATTTCAATTGCATCCTCTAAGCATCTTGAGCCAAAACTAAAAAGCTGCAATAAATTAAAATAAATCAGATTTAAATAATTTTTTAATTTGAAGAAGCGACGATTCGATTCCCCTTATCTCTTATCAAATCTCCAGCAATATCAGACTATAATATAATTGGAAAATTTATCTAGAGTTGGTTATTTGAAAGCAAATTTGTTGTTACTTTGCATAGTTACACCAGGAGCAAATATAATTTAATATTAATCCAATGTCTATCTAATTGCTTCATCTTTTTCCTGGTGAAATCGAAAATATTAGTAATAATAATAACTAAGGTTGAGTAATAAATGAAATAAATTGCAACCGTAATATTTAATTTAAAATAAATTAATGTCTAGGATAGATTCTTAATTTCCATTTTTTGATCCAGAGAGGAATGTTTAACAACAAAAACATCCTGAAATCTCCCAATAATTTTGACTTAAATTTTATTCAACTCGATTAATCTTTTGGGGAAGGAAACAGAAAGTCAAGGCATGAGACCATAACGTCATGACTGAAGTGATCCCCTTGGATACGCCTATTCTTTACGGTGCTCAATTATATCCCAAGCAAACATCCTTGAGTAAAAAAAATATAATCGAAACTATTGTAAATATATAAAAAAAAATAAATAAATAAGGAAAAGATTCCTTCCTATTTATCCTCTGGCAAGGTGGAATCAAGGACTCTGAGCTGACCTCGTTATTTATGCTCTGGTTAATAATTAATTGTAAATAAATCATCAAAAACCAATTAAAAATTAATTTAATATTAATAACTTCTGGCTAACAGGTCTTCTTATGATATTCCAACAACTACAAGTTTGTTCTTTGTTTTATAAAAACAGGTTGTATAGATATTATATTACACATGTTTTTAAAAGATTTAAATGAAAATACTGTACTTTCTCAAATAATAATAAATTCGATCATATTTCAAATTATATAAATTACACGGAATTTTTGATGAACGATAATATTTCGCGTCATAAAAGGATTAAAATGAATTTTACTTATTAAATATTAATACTCACTTTAATTTATCAAACTTCATTCATTCATTCTTTATAAAAACATAATTATATAATCATTTGAAAAATATTTTGAAAACTTAATTAATTGCAATTAGTGATGTTTTTTTAAATTAATCATTACTATGTGGCCGGAATGACCAAGGTCAAAGGCCAAAAATAAAGAAAAACAAAAAAAAAAAAAAAAAAAAAAAACATTTGTTTAAAAGATTATTAAGACAATCAATGAAAATCTGTCAGTAAATAAATATCTCCTTCTGTCTAAAAAATAAATAAGTTACAGTGAAATATTCACTAGAGGATAAAAAATTAGAAACGAGAATCGAGAACTATAAGATAAAATAGTTCAAAATTTTGAGTCTGGAACTTAAATAGAAACAAAATTTCTAGTTGGCTTGTGAATTTTTTTCTCTTAAAAAACTATCCTACTCAATAGGGTAGTAAACCGAAAATGAGAAATGAACTCACAAAATTTTTTAGGTTTTTGACATCTTGGACCATGGCTTTTAAGTTATCATTATTGATAATGTCAATATCTCTAACCTCACAGCCAGGACGAGGTTTTTTTGTATTTTTACTTAATCACCATTAAATAAAAAATAAATTTGAAGAAAAAATATAATAATTATTTATAAAAATTGAATATTCAATTTACTTTGATAAAAATAATTTTTTTTTAATCCCAATATAGGATTAAAGCTTTAGCGATTTTGATTGTTAAAATTCATACAGTTAAACTGTAAAATCCATTTTATTTTATTTTAATAGAATAGAATATATACAGTATATGCGTAACAAAAAAAAAATTTACTTTTTAGATTAAAAATCTAAAATGCAATTACTAATTATTATTTTCAAGGCAGATTAGAATATAAGATTGATATTTTCAAAAAAGCAGAAGGTCCCGAAAATTGAGTAAATTGCCTAGTTATCAAGAAAGTATCTAAAACGGAATGGAAAAGCCCATTCTATATGTAGCCGAAAGAATCGTCTGTTGCTTTTGTCTTAATGATTTTATTTTTAATTTTCTTAATTGAAATACATGTGAGTCAGTCGTTCTTGTCCCAATTCGGTCAAAATTTATCTTTGGAATGGAATTGTTGTTTTATTTTACTTTTTTTTTTTTATTTGAAAAATCATTTGATTTTTTTTTTTTGCATTTACTTGTCAAATCCATTCGATTATTTGAGCACATTATATTATATGATAATGCTCCATGCCTTTTATAAAACTAACCGATACTTGGCTAAATCCGAATTTTCAAATCAAAATAGAAGAAACATGGAAATATCTTCTTTAATCAAATATCGATTCACTTTGTATTAAAAAAAATAACATCAATAGGCCTATGTATGTATATTTCTCTCTTGATCCCAAAAATCAAAACTATATTATTTATTAATATCCTTATATAATAAGTTATTAAAAAAAAATGGACAACGAAGATGTTTATCTTAAACAAAGCTCACCATATGACTCTCCAGCTGTAGTAGTGACTGCCTGGTTGATGTAGTGGCGATGTCTGATGGCGGATGCTCTACATGGATTTATGATGTCAATTCTCGGAGGCGATTAGTCAATTTCTAAAATACAAATGAAAAAAATAGAATTTAATAAAAATATTTATTTAATGGGTAGGAAATAATGTAACTTCCCGGGGAACTGGTAGATGGCTACGGCCAAATAATGTAAATTCCCGGGGAACCGGTAGATGGCTACGGCCAGAAGTCGGTTGGCCTTGAGGTGTGTCTTCATGCACGGAAGCACCTCGGGTAAATACACGGGGATTCCGATAGGAATTTCAAATAATCCTTATATACTAAAATAAATAATAATAATAATGTAGCGAGTTATAATGTCGGATTCTCTAAAAGTCCTCATCCTGGACCTGTGGAATTTTTTCATTAAATACAAATATTTATTTAATCTAAACAAATCCTCAAGTATAGCCTGGATTGGAATTTTGGATTCCATCACAATAGCCCTCAGGCAACTCTACGAGGAGAGCTGTGACATCACGCCCTTTGGAAGGGACGTAAAGAAGGCTACCTCACAGTGAGGCATTCTTCGAAAGGAGCAGGCTACACGCCGGCGCCGAGGGAGTCCCTCCTCTAACTAGGACATTCTCCTAACCAAATAATGGGTTGGATTAAAGGAATCGGGTGGAACCAGAAATATGGATTATCTCACTAGCTAAGAACGCAGGAAGAGGAGTTAGAGATAGGAAATAAAGCAGCCCCACGTAGTGCCGGTAGATGGCTGGGGTTTGAGATGTGTGACCTCGTGCACGGAAATACCTCGGGATAATATACGAGGATCCCTGTAGGAATTTTCATTAATAATAATTTTATTTTTTTTATCTACCTTGTAAGCCAATTGGAATTTTTGGGGTGCTTTTGACTTTAAACGTAAAGATTTAAAATAAATTTACGATTTTAATAGGAATATGATAAATAAAGTGAAATAACCGAATTATCTCCGATAAATGCACTATTTAGCCTTGACCTCTCGCAGTACTTTTATCTATTTTTTTTTATTTAACTTTTATATATTTATTTTTATTCGAATAACAGTACATATTAATTTGCTTGCCATCGCTATCTTCTCAGGCTGAGTTGGTTCGTGATTGATTTTAAATAATTAAAAAGCTTAAATAGACGATCAATATTGGCTCGTTTAATATGCATATTTGCGAATTGGTCCTAGTGTTTTTTTTCTACCCCACCACCCCCAGTAACTTTACAACTTGTTTTTGTGTGAGTCTATTTACATTGGTTAGTTAATTGACGGCAATTTGAAAGCAAACACCGAAAATTCGATTCGCCCACATTTCAACTTAACACGTTTTGTGTAACACATTAGGCTTAAGGAAGGAAATTTATGATAACACATTTAAAGAAAAATTTATTATTTATCTAACGTTGGACTGGGTGTTATTTCAAAAGTTGATATTTACATTTTAACCTAAAATTCATACTACACAGCTTGGATTGATTCTGATATTGAGTAGAAAAAAGGTTAAAAACTTTTAAGAGGAAAAGAAATAAATCAAAATTCGTTTTATATCTACTCAATAAATAGAATTAATTGAGTTGTCTAAAACATTCAATTAAACTATAATATCAAAATTTCACTTCAGAGTTCATTGTTCATGCGCAAAATGAATCCAAATAACTATTTCTGTTTGAGTTTACTAATTAATTAATTAAATTCGTTATTCTATTATTGCCATTTAATTAAAAAGCTTTTTAATTAAGATTTTTTTTTATATGGAATTAGTTATTTAGAATTTTTTATTGGTTAAACTCCTCCTTCTCTTAAGGGACAACATGTTTTACAAATCAATCAATACTTGAAACTATAATCACACATCCCGTCCTGTGGAAGGGATGTAAAGAAGATTCCATCTCAGTATGCATTCTTTGAAAGGAGTAGGCTACACGCCGGTGCTGAGGAAGTCCCTCCTCAACTAGGACATCCTCCATAGCATAGAAGAGGTTGGATATAAAGAGCCGGTTGGAACCAGAAATAAGGATTAGTTCACTAGCTAGAAAGGAACGCAGGAGGAGGAGTTAGAGATAGGAAATGATGTAACTTCACGGGGTGCCGGTAGATGGCTACGGCCAGAGGCCGGTTGGGTTTGAGGTGTGTGTCTCCGTACACGTAAGCACCTCGGGTAAATAAACGGGGATCCCGATAGAATTTCAAAATAAAAAAAAATCTATCATCACCCCGCCAGAAGGGTGGAGGAAAGAGACATATTTTTTTTAATCATATTAATAGCCTTATCATATTAATTTATTATTTATGTATAAAATAAAAAATCGTATGTATAAATCTTGATTTTATTTATTAATCATTTTTTAATCTCTAATATATAATTTTTGAGACCAACACTATCACCCTCAATTTTTTTTAACTTTTCCATAACCTCCCTTTACAAGTAAAACATTGTTCTAGCCGATTTTCAAACTGTGTGAAAAACATCTAACATCTGCAGACAGAATGGATTACATTTGTAATCCTAGCCCCAAACAACATCCATAGAAAGAGGTTTTGGAATAGACATAACACTTTTGACGTGACCCTTCCTATAAGAAAAAGCCAAATGGTGTTTGCCGTTTTCGACGAGAGATAAAAAAAAATGTTTCCAAATTCTATAAATGTATTTAATATTAATAAACCTTTACTAATTGATCTTAAGACTGGACTATTAATTAATAAGTCTGTGCCTAGCTGTTAAGAATATTAAATATAAAATAAGAAACTTCCTCTAAGCTTTCTTTTTCTAATAGAGATTGTTTTTATGTGGGGGTGGATTTTTGGTTTGGAATTATACCTTTGAAGTTCATTTCACCGTTTAGAGTAAATTTTATTTTTCTATCTGGCTTGAATAAGAATGCCAGGACCCCAAATACATAAATAACGGTTATCGTAAAGTCTTATATGGCCTAAGTTGCCGAAAAGACTGTGTGCATGTGTGTGTGTGTGTGAATGTGAGTGGGAAAAAGTATGTGTTTAAACAAAAAAAAAAAAAAAAATGTTTTTGTTTAGAAGTTTAGGAAAACTTATTTCGCACAAATTAAATATCGAATTTAATCATTTAATTGCCAATCGATATTTATTATTAATTATTCATTACCCATAATAATTATCCATCTAAGGAAAATTCCCAGGAAATTTTTTTCCTATTTAATTACTTCCCTGTGACCTCCAGACCAAAAAGCGTTTCCGTTTCATAACAAAAAAAAACAACCTTTTTTAGTCTAGATTTCTTACCAGGCTTGAATGTTATATTAATTATCTCTTTTTGTCAATGAAAATTTTTTACACGACTCTTCTTACACATATAATGACGTCAATGTCTCTTCTCTGTGTGAAATTGGGGACAAATTCTAGATGGAGCGTTAATTTAATTTCGAACTATTTATCATATTTAGACATCGATTCTTACAATTATTTAGAACAAGGCCTTGGTCTGTTTTATTTATCTTTTGAAGTTGGTTGCGGAACAAAATAAATAAATCTTTATTTTAGCAGTATTTTTGCAATAATTGAAAAATGTTATCGAAATAAGAATTCAATCTTTAATTAATTCTTGGGATTATTAATTTTAGACTTTTTATTTAAGCCATCTGGATCAGATGGTTAAATAAAATTGGACCCTAAATATATAAATTCATAAATAACGGTTATCGTAAATGTCTTATATGGCCTGAGCTGCGAAAAGACAGTGTGAAGTGTGTGTGAATGTGTGTGTGAGTGTGAGTGTGAATGAGAAAAAGTGTGAATGTTTTTTGAAAAAAAAAAAAAAAAAAATTTTAGACTTTGTGTACAAAATTACAAAAATAATATGCGCCTTACAAACAAAACAATTTTTTGTTGTCTATATGACACATATCTATATAGTAGCTTTTATATTACATGATAAGATATATTTTTGGGAGTCAAAAAAATGTTAATTAAAATAGGTCACGGGATTAAAGAAAGGAGAAATGCTTCATAGTCATATCTTGAGTCTAACTATAGTAATCTCGCGTCTTTTCTTAAACTCATACATATTTGGTTCGGGCCCGCCTATGGCGGATCCTCACTTTCCTTTCTTCTTTAAATTCAATTTTGGCCCTAATTGTATTTGAGTCTAAAGACTTTCCATAAAGAAATCTTAATTTTGAGAATTAGAATTGAGAAAGTAAGAGATTTTTTGATGAAATTTTCGTTAAATTTATATAAATTCCAAAGGGAAATTGTTCAAACAGATCTTGAAAGCCCCGTAGACCGCTGAACATAAGCGAATTATATATAGAGTAAATTTTTTGTGACAATTATTATAGGCCTAAAAGTCATCAAATAGACCTAGGACGCGATCAGTAGGACAAAAGTGAAGACCACTCTACTCCTTAATCACCAAAAAAAATAATCAAAAAACTGATGTATTTCGTGTAGTCAGTCCAAGTTACCATCAAATTAACTACAACGTGTCAGTTCTGACACTAATGACTGAAGAGAAAAAAATTTATAAAGTCCATATAAGAAACCAATAACAAAAAATACATCAGTAAAATGTACTTCAAACAATTTTCAGGACAAAATGGGAAAATAGATTTTTAAGATGATCTAAAAAATAATGGATTTATGAATTTTATTCAAAATCGTTAGAGCCAATTTTGAGAAAATCGAAAAAAAAAAAAAAAAAACTGAAAAAGTACATCATTATAGTGTACTACAAACATTTTTCACGAAAAATTTTACTGATATTCTTTTTAAAGAGCATGTAAAAAATAATTATTTTTGAATTTTAATCAAAATCTTTAGAGCCAATTTTGAGAAATTCGAAAAAAAAAAAACTGAAAAAGTAAAATACTAGTACTTTTTAGTCGATTTTGTTCAAAAGCTTATTTTGAGTGACCAGGAGGGTACCTAACTTAAATAAATTAAATATAAAATTTCAATCCCGTAGCTCAACAGCGAAAACCACTTTTTTAGACTCAGGGAACCTCAAAACATCCATCCATCAAAATATCGGTATCGAATTGTTGACATGACGCAATACTTTCTCTTTATATTTTACATATAGTCCTATAAATAGGTAAAAGAAAGTAAAAAATTATCGTTATACGCTAGTTGGTTTTTTTGATCAAAATTTTTTATTTTTGCCACAAGAAAAATTGAAATAATAAAAACGACTTTTACCTTTTCAAGTTTTTCTTTATAAAAATAATAGAGATTCATTCATTCTATGGTTAATTTTTTTCATTCATTTTTTTATTCACTAGAACATTTAATGTCCTTCACCTAGAGATAGATATAAGTTACAAAAAAACATTCAAGGAGCTTAAATTTAACATTCTCCCCATTTAATCCTTGTTTTGTTTAAGTTGGCCTGTTTATAAATACTGATACAAAGACATCATTCACATTTTATTAGACTCAAGGATCTTCTCTCTTTCTCTCTCATCTGATAAAAAATTTCCAACTCCGCATGCAAATGCAAAGTAATAAATCATTATTATAAAATGATTATTAAAAAAAATATTTATTGATCTCAAACATATTTTAAATAAATAAAAATAAAAGCCTGCTGCTGATCCTAAAAATTCAATTATAATCCATTATTATTAAATACCAATTAAAAAACCCATTGGGGGGTACCCGGGTGATTTAGAGATTAAATGCACAGGCCTTTAGACGTGGGGTGTGCAGTTCAAACAAGGATTACTGCCATTAAAATCTTGCATAATAAAAAAATAAATTTCATTAAACAAATATTCACAAATTTTACACCCTTAAAAATGTATATCAAGTAAAGAGAAAGAAGAGTTTAGAAATTATTTATTCTCTTTTAAATATTTACTATTTACTTCAGATCTTGGTTTTCTTTAAACTCAGCTATATTAATGGAAAGACTTTTAAAAAGAAATTGAAATAGTAAGATTTGAATCTTTTTTTACTCTTTATTTTTTACTTGCTATACTTTAGAAAGAAGATAAAACTTTTACTTCAAAATTTATAGTTCAGTGGTTCGTTTTCTCTCTTAGCTGATAAAATTTATTTATATTGGAAACTAAAAGTAGTAATTAATTGTACTTGGTTAAAAATTTTATTTTGCTTCGATTAATATTTTATTTATTTTTTAAATTTTTTACTTTCTCTTACCTATGTATATATGTAATATACTGTATATTAATATATAGAGAGAAAGTACGTAATGGATTCATGTCAAAAATTCGATGTCGAGATTTTGATGGATATACACGTTTTGAGGTCCCCTGAATCCAAAAAAGTGGTTTTCGCGACATGGTCTGTCTGTCGTGTGTGTGGGTGGGTGTGTGTGTTGGTGTGTGTTCAATTTTAAGGAATTTAGCTAAGAGGCTGAAATTTTATATTTAAGTTAAACACCCCCAGGAGCGTGAAAATAAGCTTTTAATCAAAATCGGCCATTTTAAGTATGTTTCGATTTTCTCAAAATTTGCTACAACGATTTTTTTTTTTAATTCAAAAATCAATTATTTTTTAGATTCTCTTTGAAATGTATATTCTCATTTTGTCATTGAAATCTTCTGGAGACCACTTTACTCTTGTACTCCATAGAAAAGATAGGAGAAATGGTTACCATGGTGACAAAATATAAATATTTTCCATACTTATAAATTTTACATCTTGAAATTCGAATGTACCGTATTGTCGGAAACTAAATATATGTCGACACAAAAAATCTGGTGTGTCAAGCACAGAACACAACTTTCGATTACCGATGGTAAGAGAGAAAACTCCTCTACTTTAAGCACTAGAGTTTTTTAGAAATATTCAAACTATTTATCGATAATGAATACAGTAGTAGGATGAACTAAATAAATAAATACTATAAGATGTGTGTTTTAAATTTGTGCTTCATGTTTCCATACACAAAACTATCGGGTGATTCCGTTAAGTTTTTTGAGATCCATATTAAATGAACAAGATTAGTCAATTAATTCAAATTTAACATCTTATCTTGAAATAAGTATCCTTAGGAGAAAGTCCAACAGAATCTTATCTTGTTGTCATTGTATTAAATTATAAAATTATTTGTAAAAGTCCAATCAATGTTAGGACTTTAATTTAAATATAATAATTCAATTCCATTCTTTTTTTTTCAATCTAAATGAAATCTGTTTTCATTATACAGGTATTTATTTATTAACTTTTTTTTATAGGATAGTTTATTAAAAATCATAATAAAACTGGATTTATTTTTCTCATTTTCATCCATAACTAAAAGATTTAATAATAGTCTACATGATAAAATAATTGTTAAACAAAGGGGAGAGCAATAGATACAACATCACCACTTAGCGTCATTTAAAAGGGGAAATATACATATTACATATGTACATTGAAAGAGTAAAAATAAAAATGTTTGTTAATAAATCTCTAAAGCGAAACAAAATTTTATTTATTTCTTGACAAATACACAACAAATCAGCAAACAAAAACAGAAACCACTATCACCACTGGATCCATTTATACTCACCAGGGTAACCTCCCCTTTTTCAATTTAAAAATAAAAAATGCAAACAATGAATGAAAATTCAATAGGCATTATGGCAAAATTTTTTTTATTGATACCACAAAAAAAGTCGATAGAAGGAAAGAGAAAAGTTTGACCTGAACCAGAATTATTCACCTCTATTGATAATTTTAGTGATAATAGAGATAAAAGATTAAATGAGAAGGTTTTTGAAAAATATTACAACAAATTTGCCTGACTTTGTTGGAAGTTAATCGATTGAATTTTTAAAAAAATCTACAAAATGAAAATTCAAATTTTATCTAGAATCAGATATTTTAGATTCACATGTTATTAAAACAAATTAAAATAAAATTTATAAACCCTAAAAACTAGGTATATGAATATGAGAATATAGCCTACATTTTTAAAGAACATCTAAAAAATAATTGATTCATGAATTTTAATCAAAGAAGAGCAGATATTGAGATAATCGAAGAAAACTGCAAAAGTACATCAGTAAAATCAGTAAAACAGTAAAACCCCGCAAGTGCCTGATGTTCTCGAGAGTGGAGCCTTGAGCTTAGGCAACCAAAATACTTGACCGTCGGAATTTTTTTTTTAAATATTCAAACATTGTCTCCTTTATTTCTCTGTAATTGGAGTTAATCTCTATTAAGAGATTGGAGAAATTAAAAAAAAAAGTAGCTTTTCCTTCATTTGCAATTAAAAAAAGATGATTTATTTATTTTAAAAAATATTGGTTTGATTGACCAACCTCAAGACTCCATTCCCGACCACTGTGGCGTTGATTGTACATACACTTTGACTGATTTTATTCAAAAGCTTTGTGTTGGATGCCAGGGAAGTACAGTCAGTTTCAAACTTAAACACCACCCTAGGGAATAAAGCGGTGAAGTTAGACAACCAGAGTGCTTAGAAAATAAATAAATACTTTTTTTACTTTCTCTAATTTTTAATATTGCAGGGAAATACTATTTTTTGAGACAACAATTTTACGGCAGCTAAGCACTCCGGTTGTTTACCTTCAAGGCTCTATTCTCTAGAGGTGGCGGTTAAGGGGCGAGTCTCGAAAAAACAGTTATTAGCGATTCAGAAGCTGGTTACCCTAGGCGGCAAGAGATGGCGTTAGTTCTGCCCATAGGGAAACAATCATTTTAGTCCATTTCATTTGAAAGGTTCCAACAAATTATTTAAAGGCAAAGAATTAATTATTCATTAGCACAATGATTACTAATTTAATTATCTATAAGATATAGTCCGAATTTTTTTAAGATATCTTTTATTTAATGTGATTAATCTAAAAAAAAATTCGGAAATCAAAAAAAGGGCTTCTATAAGTTGTAGGTAGATATTTTGAATATCTTTAATTTTTAAAAAATTTGATATCGATAGCTTCAAAATGGTGCCTGTTGGAACCTCTCAAAATCAGCACCTCAAGACGTGCACCTTAATATTGAAACTAAAATATCCAATTTCAACACACATTTTGCGGGACTTTAGACTCAACTACCCTCAAAACGTTTCCATTAAAATCTCGACATTAAATTTTTCGTAATACATACGAAAGAGAAAATAAAAACTGTTAAAAAAATCCGGATAGAAAAAAAAAAACTTGATAATAGGCTACGTAGTTCATTAAATTACAATAACAATAATAAAGAATTTGTAATTTTATTATTCTTTTTTCTTTCCCTTTTTTAAATGCTAATTTTTTTTCTTATGTAATGGGTATAGTAAATAAAATTTTTTTGATACGAATCGGCCGATTCAAGATAGAGAGAGATCCGCCCACACATTCCAAAAGTGAACTTTCTCACGGAGCAAGAGAACACACAAAGACTCACTCTCCAGGGAGAAAACCACTCTATGTAGGACTTATTGTTCCTTAACTCAGCTGGACCATAACTAGGGTGACTCACTCGAGGAACATCCCGTAAAATTGATGCACTCTTGATAGGACAATACAAGAGCGACGGTTAACAAAATTGAAATTGATTATTATAGTATATTGTGATCGTATAAAACGCTCTCTTCTTCTCTTATTGTCTGTATCATCGTCATTATCTTTTTTATCTCTTTAAATAAACAATAAAACGACTGGAGAGGAGGGTAAAAATAAAAAAATATAAAGAAGAGGGAATAACTTCATTTTATGCGGTTGAGGGTTGGTTTTCTACGCTATTTACCGAATAATGTTTGTCTAAATTCAATATTAAAGTTTATTTACGAAAATAAAATCACACAAAACCATTCATTGAAATGTCTTTTTTTTCATAAATAAAAATGATGATAATTTTAAGGACTTATTAAGGAGAAAATAGCTAGAGATATATTACATAAACCAATATTTAGATACTCATTTCAAACCCCTATTTGACATAAAGTGGGTATCAATGTGCAAAGTTTTTTTAAGTTAAAGGTTTAAAAAAATTTTTAGGGGAAAAACAAGCATTAATATATGCCTTAAAAAAATTTGATTTTTTTTGAAGAATAAATTTTCCTTCCTTTACATTGATTTATAATTTGGTCTAAAACCGGACGTCTTGATAATTACCGCTGTGTTTCATGTATTCGAGAAATCGTGGTTTTTAATAATTATTTATGCCCTCTGGCTTGTAGTAGGGGTTAGCGTGCTAGCCTCGTAAACCAAAAGTCGCGGGTTCGGACCCCAGGCAGTCCGATGATTTTATTTAAGCCATTTGGATACCAAATGGCTTAAATAAGAATGCCTGGACCCTCAATATGTATATTAATTAATTACGTCAAAGTCTTATATGGCCTGAGTTGCCGAAAAGACTGTCCAAAAAAGTGATTTTCGCAACATGGTCTCTCTGTCTGTGAACAAAATATCTCAGAAACTAAAAGAGCTAAGAGGTTGAAATTTTATAATTAAATTAGTCACCCTTCCAAGGGGTGAAAATAAGCTTTTGAACAAAATTGGCCAAAAAGTACTAGTACTTTACTGATGTACTTTTTCAGTTTTTTTTTTTTTCGATTTTCTCAAAATTTGCTCCAACGATTTGGTTTAAAATTCATAAATGAACTATTTTTTAGATGCTCTTTAAAAAGTATACCAGTGAAATTTTTCGTGGAAATCGTTTGAAGTACACTTTACTGATGTGGAAACATTCGTAGCTCAGCGCCATCTATGAATCATCGCGTGGTCAAGTTTGGAACTAAAGTGCTAAGAGCAACTAAATATATCTCGACACAAAAAAATCTGATGTAACAAGCACAGTAAAAGACCTTGGCACAGTATACAACTTTCTTTTGCCAAAGGGTAAGAGAAAGTTGTGTGCTGTGCGAGCAGTCCCACCAGATTTTTTTATTTCTTTTGTATTTGAAAAAAATTATAGCAAGCTTTTTTTCTACAATCTTAAATTAACATATCATGTCCACTAAATGAACCTGGCCAAGAAAATTTTATCTTTTTTTCTAGCATTTTCACTTTCACCTACTCTTTCGGAAGTTTCTTTATATACCGGTTGATAAAAAAAATATTTTAAATGTAATAATGGTATAAATGAAATGAAAAAAGTTTTAATAAAGTAAAGTTTTTAAACATTCATTTATAATTGATATCAACTACCTACTGTATATATTATTTTGTACCATATTGCTTGGCTTTTTAAAAATAAATTTAAAAATGCTAAGAATAAGAAAGTCTTTCTTATTGTTAATTCATGAAATTTATAAAATAAAATCGATAAGATATACTAGAACTTTGTTGTTTTGTCTGCTAAGACTTTACTGTTTAAATAATTAATCCCAAACCCATCGCAACTTAATATATCTCGAATTTATAATTTATATATAGAAGATAGGACATAAAACTTTTTAATTATGAACCTCCATTTTGCACTTTGTAATTAAAATATTTAATTATTATTGTGTAAATATGATATTCTATATTTTTTTTAATATAAAAAATAATTATTTACCAAATAGTAATTTTTCAATTAAAATTATTTTTCTCTATTTACCTTTGGTCTCACTTTTCATATATGAATTCAAGAGAAAGTGGGGTTGAACTCTAACCCTCCTAGCATTATTGATTCCGAACCCCCCCCCCCCCTTTTGAATACTTTGTGGTTAAAAAGGTGGACTGAGAAACAGAGATTGAATTGACTTGTACATTTTTTGACCTCTGCTTTTAAAAATTGAAATTTTACTTATTTACTTTCTCACGAATTTTTACTCCTGGGACTAAACTTTATTAGTTATATTTATTTAAAAAAGCTCCATAAAAATTTTTATTATATAAATATTTATATTTTTATAAAAACACTCTCCTCTGTTTAGATCATCCTTTTGGTTTTTTTTTTGTTTTTTTTTTTTTTTGGGCCATATTTGAAGAAAAAATAGTTTTAGCCCTTGGTCACACAAAATGTAACAAATCAATCGTAAAATTTTGACAATAACGTATACTAATTTTCAAAATATCATCCAGAATGAGCTGCATTTATCGTATATAAGCTTCAAATTATTTAGTTTTCGAGGAAGTAAAGGTAAAGTACCATTTCCGGTGAATCAGATCTAAAATTTTATATTATAGTATAACAAATACATACATACTCAGTTTTATCGTTCGTAAAGTTTTTAAAATATCGTGTTCACATACTCACACGAATCATATACATAATTGAACTCAAGAGAGATCTAAAATCAAAATCTTGAATTTTTTTGACGATTATAAAACCTTTCCTATCTATACTTCGTATACAAGAATGAAACAAATTCATGATAGCCACCAAAACAAATTGAAAATTTTATTCAATTTGACAGAGTGAAATTAATAGGGAAAAAATATAAATATTTTCTAGTCTAACTTTCTTTGTTTATCCCATTTTAAAAATGTTTCGTCTGTTTTCAGATATATAACCAGACGATAGATAATATATCAACAAAATGTTCATAAAAATGCAAGAATTTCTAAACAAACGATAAAAAATAAATCAATCTCTTAAAAAGAGCAGCTTCGTTAATCCAAACCTTAAAAGAAAAAAAAGAAAAAAAAAAGCATTCAAATAAACAAAGCTATTCATCTTAGGACTTGATAAAAAGTTTAAATATAGCTCTAGAAAAGGATCCAATCTTTTTCAAATAACTTTTCTACTTTATTAGATAACGAAACAAGTTGTAGTTATAAAGTATGCGAATCGGTATGCATCGCTTCGCCCTGCAAAATTCCAGGAAGAACAAGAATATGCATTTTTGTAAAGAACTCGATTTGCCCTAACTATTGATATATAGGTTATATGACCTTGATGGAAATTACCAACAACAAACATCATTTTATCTTCTGTTATTATCTTACTCTTTCAGGCATAATTATATAGAAATATTGTTTTTATTTTTACTTTCTCTTACCTATGTATATATGATAATATATATATAGAGAGAAAGTATTGGATTCATGTCAATTCGATGTCGAGATTTTGATGGATATACACGTTTTGAGGTCCCCTGAATCTAAAAAAATCTGGCATTTAAAAGTGAACACACACACACACAGACAGACCATGTCACGAAAACCACTTTTTTTGATTCAGAGGACCTCAAAACGTGTATATCTATCAAAACCACGACATCGAATTTTTGACATGAATCCAATACTTTCTCTCTCTATATATTAACATATATAGAGAGGTGAGAGAAAGTAAAAAACAAAAGAGATTATTAAATACCTTTAATAAATCGCCCAATATGGAATGAGTTGAGTGACTATATGTATTCAGTATTATTTACCCTAGATAATTATTCACTTTAACAAAAATAAACGGGAGAAGAGAGTTCCGACATTTAGACATGTATTGAATCTAATAATAATATTTAAAAGCTTAGGACACACTCGATCTTATTCAATTTTAACTCTTAAATTAATTAATTATCTATATCATAAGCGATCCTTTAGATTGGAAGCGGAATATATAATGAGTAAATGATAATTACCTAGTGATGATGTTTTCGAGAGAGTTTTAACGAAGAGAGAGAGAGAGAGAGAAAATTCGTTGTTTGTGCTGCAGCGTCGCCTGCTTGTCTTTCTACTGACTGCAGGCTGCTGCCTCAGGCGGCGACGGTCGCCGTGCTGGCTGGAGTGGGGGAAGCCAGCGAGCATCATCAACAATACTCTGTCAATAATACAAGAAATAAAATTAAATTAGTCGATTTTCATTGTTAATGACTTTTTTGCGAATTATTGCTTTTAAAAAGACATAAAAAAGTCAGCCCCTTAAATTTTTGTTTTCCTCAACCAAAGAAAAAAAAATGAAATATGTATTGAAAAAATATTTCTAATAGTCTAATTATGTAATGAAATTGAAAAACTCCATTTCTATTCTATTCTTTTATTATTATTAGGTACCGCATCTCTATTTATTTCAATTGATTGGTAGCTACTCATAATTATTTAAATGTAACTTTAATTTGTTGATGAAAATTAAAGAAGAAAATACCTCTTGAGTTGATTCATTAATATATTTATAACATAATCATGACAAACGATTCTGAACGAGAATTTTGTTCATGGAAAAGTTTTTTTAACAAATAAACAAAAATTTCTCTTTTTATAAAAATAAATTTTACGACAGCTCGGAAGATTGTTCAAAACGGAAACGAATTAGTTATTATATAAATATATTAAGGTTTTCTTATTTTTTCATCTTTTCCAAAGAAATTTATTATATGAATTAAAATTTTGATATTATTTACATTTAATTAAAGAGACGAAATAAAATCAGTTTTGTGTGTTATTTTTTGAAAATAAATAGTATTAAAAAAATATTCCATTATTGAATTCACTCTAACCTAAGATTTGAAACTTCTTGCTTTGACCTTCATAAGAAAACGACATAAAATTGCGATATAAAAGGACAACTGTATGTATCTCTTCTATTTCCCTTTTATAATTAAATTGAAACGCAATAAATAATTGAATGATATTTACCTGTTGGTGATGAATTCGAGAGAATTTCAACGAAGAGAGGAGAGAATGATGCCTTGGCGTTGGAGCTGCAGCGTCGCGTGGCGTCGCCTGACTGTAGACTGACTGACGGCCTGAGGCGGCGACGGTCGCCGCACTGGCTGGAGTGGGGAGAGGCGCCAACAATGTTCTATAAATAGAACACAAGCAATAAAATTAAATTGATTAATTTAAAAGATTATCTTTTAAAGAAAAATAAATTATTTCTCTTTTATGCGAATTATCCCTTGCAAAAAGACAGAAAAAATCTGGTGTGACTGATCGCACAGCTCAAAACTTTCTCTTTAAATAATTAAAAGTTGTGTTATGTGCTTGTCTCCCCAGATTTTTTGTGTCGTTATATAATTAGTAGAGACCGGACAAAAAGCATAAAAAAATGGAAAAAAAGTGCTTAAAAAAGCATAAAAAACTTGAATAAAAAGTAGTTAAATAAGCATAAAAGTTTAAAAAAAGCATCTCATAAGCAATTTTTACTCATACCAATGGCGTATACAATTTTTTTAAAATAAACTAAACTTATTCCGCCCCGCCCTGCGAAAAATTTTGTTTTCGCGGAACCAAATTTTTCACCCTGCGGAAAAAATTTTTTTACAGGGCAATATTTTTTCGCACTACGGGGTTTTTGGAAATTTTTTTTTTTTTGGGGGGGGGCGGGCCCCCTCCCCTCTTATATACGTCCCTGGTGTATGCGTGTGTGAATGGGAAAAAAGTGTATTTTTTAATAAAAAAAAAATTATAAATATTCGTAAAATAAGTTAAAATAAGCACGAAAGGGAAAAAAGCATGAAAACTCAAAAAAGCAAAAAAAGCATAAAAAATGCAATCTCAATACACTTAGTTTTTCCTAATTCGTGTAGAAATTAAATATCTAATGGCTACTTATAAAATTGAGCAATAAGCATTTTGCTTAAAATCCGGTCTCTAATGATTAGTTTCCGCCTATATATTAGAATCCAAAATGTAGAAAATAGAAAAATATTTTTTTATATTTTGTTAGCATGGCAACCATTTCTCCTATCTTTGCTATGAAGAACAAGAGTAAAGTGGTCTTCAGAAGATTTCAACGACAAAATGAGAATATAGATTTTAAAGAGCATCTAAAAATTAGTTGATTTATGAATTTGAAAAATAATCGTTGGAGCGAATTTTGATAAAATCGAAAAAAAAAACTAAAAAAAGTACATCAATAAAGTACTAGTACTTTATGGCCGATTTTGTTTAAAAGCTTATTTACACGAGTTCGGAGGGTGCCTAACTTAAATAGGCATATTAAACAAGTTTATCCATTAAATCGAATTTTTGACATGATCACAATACTTTCTCTCTCCATATATTTCATATATAGGGTAAGAGAAAGTAAAAAGTTGTTTTCTCGACATGGTCTGTCTGTCTGTGTGACTCTGGATTAGATGGAGGATGGAGGGGAAATTTCCCAGGAAAAAAAGTACTAGTACTTTAGTCTCCACAGGAAAGATAGAAATAGCTCATAAGACAAAAATATATTTCAATTGGATTTGCTATGAATCCATTTGAAATAGAGATAGGGTCTAAATGACCTTCGATGCCAAAAAAGACCTTAAATGAAATAAAAAAAAATATATCGGCGGAAAATAAAAATACAATAAATCTGATGTGACAAGTACAGAACACAACTTTCTCTTGCCAAAGGTAAGAGTGTGCTGTGCGACCAGTCACAGCAGATTTTTACTTTTTTAAAATTATTTTAATATTCTATAAAACATGAACTTGTCTTTTCAAAAGAAAGTGCGTGCCCACCTCTCTCTCTCTCTCCTTCCCAAAAACAAATATTTATTTTTTAATATGAAAACAATTTAATAATTCTCTTCTTCCTTCTTCCTCCCTCTGGAATATATTCCCACTGTTTCACGTTTTCCTATTGAATCAATTATAGAATGCCGCTGCCAGAGCAGCACAGCCAGGAAGCTGTTTTATTATATTCCATAAAAACTTAGTGAACCGATAAAGAGGGTACGCCCTACGGGGAGTATCGAAATTCTTTTTTTTCGTCTTTAAATAAATTAAATTGTGAATGTCGAAAGACGGGAAAAATATTTTCTTAATTTATTTCCTTTTTTAAATTATATTATTTCCGTAATTTTATGAAATCGAGATGTTATTTAGACAATAGACGAACAAAAAAGGAAGGAAATTAAAAAAAAAAAAAAAACATGCATTAGTTGTTTCTATTATTAGAACAGAACAGCATTCAGAGCAAATCCCCGTTGCTTATGCCACCTTATTCGAAATTATAATATTATATAATTCAACAAACTCATCATTATAAAATAACAGACTTATAATTTCATTATTTTGAAATAAATTTGCTTGGAAATTAAGCAAAAGTGAAGTGATTTCATTTATAATAATTATTTTGATTGTTCTAAAAACAACGAAAGTTTAATTGTTAATTAGATAAATTAGCAATTCTTCTTCGCTTTGGCATAATTTATAAAGATTAAACAACGAGAGAATATTTGGAGAAAATTATTCAAAATTAACATAAAAAAAAAACAACTTGATTAAGCTTAAAATAATGTTAATAGTCAACGGAAAACAAATTTTGGAAAATAGTTTACTGGCAACAGGACATATTTGATTCTTTTAGACCCCCATCCCTATTTATTTCAAATGAATGGTAGTCAATTCAAATGAAATAAATTTTTCTCACTGGGACGGTACCCGGTCCGGGTCCCTAGGTCCGAGAAGCTAATGACTACTCTCTGAGCTACGGGTCACGGGCTATTTTTTACATTTTTGATTAATCATTTTTTTAAGTTACTTCTTATGGAAAAAGATGGTTTAATATACGTCCACATATCAGGAACGCCCTTGACCTGTGGGCTAAAGCAGGGCTTCCTAAAACAGTGGGCCGCGGCCCCCTAGTGGGTCATGGATTATCCGCAGGGGGGCCGCGAAGAGTTGTAAATGTAACAAAATAAGTTTAAACACTTGGATTATTATTATTATAAAATTTAAAAAATATAATTGCGAGTATTTTAAATTTGTTTTATTTAAAATTAGTTTAAAGTTTTATATCCTCTTGGCTGAATTAAAAAAAAAAAATAAAAATAAAAATAAGGGAGCCGTGAGATATTGACTTGGGTTCCAAGGGAACAGCGACTTCAAAATGTTTAAGAACCATTGGGCTAGAGTTCTAGGTTCTGGTACTAAAGGTCGAGTTCGCATCCCGTCCCAGGCAAAGAATTTATTTCAATTAATTGGATTAATTGGATACCATCAACGGGGTCTAAGGCCTTAAACAAATTTAAAAAAAAAATCAGGAACAGATTTTAAGGTTGTATACCGAGGTAATAAATATAAAATAGGAAGAGAACAGACCGGCCCGTCGCACGGTCTGACGCCTGTTGAAATTATAGAAGGAAGAGACTGACATCCAAAGAACAGAACTGCCAGTCCCAGCTCGGGTAGCTAGATAGAAAAAAAATTCTCAATTCTAAATTTTTTTTTTTTTAATTTATTTAGGATCTCCTTCGGCATCACAGGCAATTCAGACCCCGAACCTCTTATATAATGATTTAATATTTGTTATAGCTGTAGTATTATGTTCAAGATGATAAGGAATAAATCCCAAAGAAGAATGCAGCCAAATTTATTTCATTTAATTTTAATAAAAATTCTTAATCACTTGCTGACGTTTCGGTTCGGGTTTGAACCATCATCGGAGCTGTGATTTTGTCTTTATGTTTTTATACAATACATTCAAACTATTATAGAGGTAAGGATAGAGCAAATTAATGATGGTTCAAACCCGAACCGAAACGTCAGCAAGTGATTAAGAATTTTTATTAAAATTAAATGAAACTAATTTGACTGCATTCTTCTTTGAGATTTATTCCTTATCTTCTTGAACTCTTATATAATTTAGATTTAGATCATCCCTGGAATGGGACTCAAACCCCAGATCCCTAGGATAGTTATTTCACTATGGACCAATAAATACTTCCAAAATCACCACCGATAAAAATATATTTATCAGTTAATACGCATCATCATTTCCATATAAAATAAAATGCTGATGCGTATAACTGATAATTATATTTTTAAGTGAAATCCATGACAAAAAACTTTTTATATAAATGTCTAGTTGATAATAATTTTAAGAATAAACCAAAAGTAAAACTCTAATCCATGATAGAGATAGCCAGCTGTTTAAAATTTCATCAATAAGACATTCATAAATGAATAATACACTAGTAATGCGTGCGTGCGTGCATGCGTGCGTGTGTGGTCTATTTATTAGAATGGATAGTTGACTAGACTTGGCAGGTCAACGGAGGGCCCTAGGCCAACCAACAGGGCGGAAGGGCATCTCCCCTGGGTTAGCAAAGACCAGGTCACCCCTCCAGAGGGAATCCCCGTGATCCATTCCGAGGCGTCCCACGCTGCCTTGTCCTGTCCTGCTTCAGTGATGACAGACACACAGACAGACATTTCCCATCTCGTTCTAACCTTCATCTTTTAATTAGAAAAATGTTATAAAAAAAAAAAAAAAAAAAAAAAAACTAAATACAATGTTTAACCTTATCTGATCACTTAAATAATTCCATTACTTTTTTTTTATTCTATGAATGAGTCGTCCTTATCTGCGAGTCTCTAAAATTAGAATTAGAAAATTTCTAGACACCGTAAATTTTTTAACGTAAGAATTTTATTGATTTGTAGACAAATTTGATGGGACTGGACCATCTGCTCTTTCCTCCCAACCACGGAGGGCTGTATTCACTTTTTTTGTTACAAGTAAATTATGAAGAGACATGGGCGTAGACATCTTGTTAGAGGGGGGGGAATCATTCTTTAGAACAAGAGGAGGGTTTCGCAATTAAAATAAACATAGATTATTAATTATTTATTAAAAATAATTATAATTAATTATTTTCCTTAATAAGCTCATTTGAAAAAATAAGTCACAATTGGAAAAGTATATATTTGTTTTTAATAGATAAAAAATTTTCAGGACAAGCCGGAGGAGGGGGATATTGGCCAGGGGGCCCCCTCTGGCTACGCCCAAGAAAAGAGATACAAATTTGTTGAATTTTTTTTAAATTTCAGATAGACATGCCCTTAATACAATTATTAATCAATTTTTATTACATATTTATGAGGAGGCAATGGCTAAGCCGGCTAAGCTGAGGATTACGGAGTCCGTCTCAACACGGCTCGGGTTCGAATCCAGCTTGCAGCAAATAATTCAAACATCCTGCCGAAGTTTCCTCTTAGGGGAAAGGGGGATAGTCCCACCGTGGTATGACAAAGGGCCTAATTGGCCTAAGTGTGTTCCCTCTCTGGGAGCGGCCACTTCAACCTAACCTAACCTAACCTTACATATTTATTATTATAATAAATTAAATTTTAAAACTATTACGCTTGCTTTATCAATTGGAACTTAATCATTGACTATAAAATTTACTTTCACTGTGAGCTTTCTGATAAAACAAGTTATATTTGTAATTTTTTTTTCTTTTTTGGCAATTTGGAAATTAGCATTTATTATGTAAGAAATTTCTCAATGGATTTTTAATTTGAAATTAATTTTGAATGGCAAGTAAAAAAATTGAATTATCCTAAAAAGAATAGAATTAGCAACAAAAAGTACTTTACTTCCTTTACCACCTTTTAATTAAAAAAAATTCTGATGAGACTAGTCGCATAGCACACAAATTTCCCTTACCATCAGTAAGAGAAAGTTGTGTTCTGTGCTTTTCACACCAGATTTTTTTGTGTAGACTTATATTTAGTTTCCGCTAGTATTTTAGAATTCAATTTTTTCTAAATTTTTCTTTGAATTTTTTAAGCTAAAAAATATGTAGCTATTTCATCATTTACATTATAAATATTAATGAAGTTATTTTTGTCTCTTTATCCTCTTTTATTTTACATCTATAATTATAAGCCATTCGTTAAAATTGTTTTATTAATAAAGATATTAATATAAAACAGAGTTTCAACCCCTAAAACAATTATCCCCCTCTTACTATATAGCTACAAAATAGTCGAGCAATTTTCTTAAAAAATATTTTCATTTTATAATACCTAAATTGTTATTAACTCTGATAAATCCATTAAGACAAAACTTGTAATTACGTTAATACCAGTCTCGTATTATTAATTTTTTTTTTTGTATGAATGAATCACATTTTCTGGAAACGAAACCCGTATTCTTCTAATTAACTTTTTTTTTTTTTAATCAACTTTGAAAATTCATTTTATTCAAACAAAATTTTCATATTCCCCATTTGTGAGTCATCCTCGCTATCGCTTACTCTTTCTAACGCTGTGCCTGAGTCATTTGCCAAATCATTTTCTTTTTTTCTAATGGCTGACTAATAAATAAATGCAATACTTTATTAGAATGTATTTATGATGATTTCTCTCTTTCATCTGATGCCAAATAAGTCGATCTATTAATTATAATTATAAATTTTAATTAAAAACTTTCATTTTTTTAAAATCTAAGTCTGATTAAAAAAATATGATTAAATTTTAATTTAATTTTGGTATATTTGTTATTTAAACTAAACTTTATTAACAAGATTCAAGTAATTAGTAGAGCCTTCTGAAAATAAAATATTTTTTCATTAAAAAAAATCTGGTGTGACTGGTCGCACAGCACACAATTTTCTCTTACCTTCGGTGATTGAAAGTTGTGTTTTGTGCTTATCACACCAGATTTTTTTGTGTCGACATATATTTAGTTTCCGACCGTAGGATCTACATTAGATAGAATTCAAGATGTAATATTTATAAACATGGGAAAACATATTTTGTTACCATGCCAACCATTTGTTCTATCATTCCTATTACCCAGTAAATACAAGAGCAAAGTGTGATTTAAAGGAAAATGAGATTATACATTTTAAATGGCATCTAAAAAATAATTGATTTTTGAATTTTAATCAAAATCGTTCGAGCGAAATTCGAAAAAACTGAAAAAATACATCACTAAAGTACTAGTCCTTTTTGGTTAAAATTTAAGATTTCATTTATAGAGTTGGGCCCCGTAATTGGTCTTGATAAATCGTGACTTGAGTGTTTTCGAAAAATATTTTATAAACAAAGAAAATGAACAAACCTGGAAAATGAACTTGGGAAATAATAAAGATATTGTTCACTGATTAGCAACAACAAACCGGAAGATGTTGAGTTCGTTTACCGGACGGAATTGAATTTTTTCAAGTATTCTCTTTAAAAAATGAATTAATTTATTATTTAAAAATTTAATTTTAAATTATTAAAATCAGATCATTATACTTTTGACTAACGCCCATGATTTAGGCAACCCAAATGGCACACACCTGCATTGGGCATGCCTTCATTTCATTGGAAAACGAAATTTATTTTTATTTTATAAGACTTGGATTTAATTTTTGTTTTGATTTAACTTGAAAATAGAATATTAAAAAATATTATGAGATTTTGTGAAAAAGATTCACATTTCTGTTTTGACAAGGTTTTGCCCAATGCAGGCGTGTGCCATTTAAGTTGCCTAAATCCTGTGCGTTAGTCTCAATACATATGCCGACGATGGTATTTATGCCTATGTTTTTTTTTTTTTTTTTTTAATTCCTTAAATTCTTTTGTCCTGAGAGAATGATATGATTCACAACACATTTTTCCAACTTTCAAACAAAGAAATATATTATCGATATGCTAATTTTGTTAATTAAATTTTAATCAAATGAAAAGCGATAATTGCTAGAAAAACTCACTTGTTCCATATTTTACTTTCTCTAAAATGTTGTTCAAAGCAATTTGTGTAGGGTAAATCCGGGAGAGATAAATTCTGAACATAGAAAGTAATTCTTAAATGATGAAAAAATAATCCAAATGAAAAACAGAATAATAATAGATAGTATTTAGTCTTTTTTATTTCTTTTTTGGCGACCACAATCGACACAGAAATCTTCTAAAATAGTACAATCCCCGTGAAGCCATCTCTTGCATGTTGCACAACGCAACCAATCACATTTCTTGGAAGTTGAACATTTTTTTTTAAATTATGTATTAAACACATTTAGTTGCTTGGCATATTCGTGTAGTAACATTTTATAACAAAAGAAAGTAAAATTATTAAATATGTTATGTCTTAAAAAAACAAAAAAAAAAATAATAATAACTGAAATTAAAAGTGCGTCGTGTAACCCTGACTAGGAGTGTGGCATCTCTCCGTTTCAGTACGGGTGAGGTTCCACACCATCCCACTTGCCGCCATTAACAGTAAAGAAACCAAACACCGACCCCTAACCTCACTAAAGATCTTCTTGTCAAGAATATATTTGTCTTCGATCGAATATTTAAAATATTGGCTCTTAATAAACTCATTAGTAAAGCTTAAGAAAAACTTTTGAAAGCGTAAATGAAAGACTTGCCTTAGATTTTAAACTGTAGCCAGTAAAATAGTTTCCCAACTCAAAAGTGAAAAGATGGACACCTCTGTAGTACGATCTAGCTGATAGAGCTACAAGGGGTGGGTCATCTCCTCCGAATGTGGCGTCTCTCCCGGTTTTACCTTACCCTATACCAAACTCTTGAAATATTTTGAAACTGAACTAGAGAATTTATCTCTCTTTGTCTGAATACAAAGCAAATTATTTTTTTCTTTTCTCAAAAGTGCGAGAAAATTTGACATGGGTTTGTTAAGAATTCTTACACTTCTATTATTGCTAGAAGACCCTTGTCAAAAATACATTCAATTAAAAGTTTGAGCAATATTTTTAAATTCAGAATCTTTTTTGTTACAGATCTACACACAGAGCGAAAATTTAGAAGACTATTTGGAGTTGGATATTAAAAAAAAAACTTCGAAAATTTTTCTCACGGATTCCACACTACAAGGTAATTAGTCATCTTCATTTTTACTTTTTAAAGAATTTGCTATAGCTACTCATATATACTCTTTATTTCTACTTATCTCAACACTGAAAAATTTTAAATATTTTTCAATAAATAGAAAGTTCTGAACTTGTAGATAAGGAAGTGTGTTATGTCAAGAATTAATATCGTCAATCATTAGATATCACATCTAAGAGTCCATTCGATTATAAGTTTCTGATAAATAATACACTCAACTTCTTATCAAATATCTTTGCATATTTTTTTTTCTATAAGATTATCTCTCTAACTAGTGCCGTACCTAAGTAGTTAATTTTTTTGGTCAGGACTGATGCCAGATCCCCTCAATGGGAAAATTAGCATAATGGAAGAAGAAGAAAAAGAAATATAAGTCCTAGCTCGGGTAATTCGTGGTCGTTATCCACATTCTCACAAAATATGAGCCTCTGAGTTTCATTTTTTATTTATTTCATTCGCGTTTAAAAACATTTTGTAAAATAGTTTATTTTTTGTGCATAAACATTAGGGTCCGACCGAAACAAGATTTTCAGCCGAAACCGAAACCGAATATTCGGCCTCAACCTTAGTTTCGGGACCGTACCGAAACCGAAACTTGTATTTCCTATAAAAATTTTTTTCGATTTTACCTTTTTTTTTTGAATTTTTTTTTCCCTCCCGTGAAAATCATTTTACCTTTTTTTTAGGGAGACTAAATTTTTTTTCTCCCTCAAGTGCAAATTATTTGACCTTTTTTTTTTTTGCATGCGAGTCTCATCCCATTTTTTCAGACTCTGGTTTCGGCCGGGAAAGTTCGGCCACTTTTTGGCCGAAACCGAAACACGGCCGAAACCATGATTTTTGGCCGAAACTGGCCGAAACCGTAACCGAAACCGAATATTCGGTCGGTTCCTAATAAACATAGCATAATTATTTCTTGATTATAAAAAAAAGCCCATTAATAAGTATTTTAATTCTCTCCATACCCAAATAAATAAAAAACATCGAGTTCCTGTTTTATCACTTAAAATAAAGGTAAAATCGAAAAAAAAAAAAAAAAAATATCTAAATATCTCTCGATGAAATCATTTTCTCTCCCCTGTTTATTTTTATATATGATTCTTACCTATCGAAAGGGAAGTGCCTCTCTATAATAAACACATCTGAATTTTTATTATATTAAAACGACCTGATCGATTATGGTTTGATAATTTTTATACCAGTTTCTCTCTCTGTCTCTCACTCAAAAAAAAAAAAAAAAAAAAAAAAATGAAAACATTTCAAACGTCATTCTGTCCATTTCGTGATGTATTATGTCAATAAATGTTATACATTTGTTAGATATTATTATTAATAATTAAATTTATAAACAAATAAAAGGTAAAAATGATGATTTACATTAACAGCAGTGACATAGTATGGGGGAGGCATTCTCAGAAATTGGTTAAATACCTGAAAGGTAAAATTTTCCCATTACATTTAAATATAAATCTACTGAAAAAATTCCAACAAATCTGAATATAGAAACAGCTTAGAATTTCTTTTCGAAGTCGTAAATATCCATCCATCATTTGTTTAACATCTTTATATATAGATGGGGGAAAAACACTCCGGAAATTTTCCCAAAATGGGGAAAATCTTTAAAACCTCTAACAGACTTTAGTCTTTGGGGAATCAAGATCGAGTATCAATCATGCATATCTGATATATGGAGTTAGATATTTATTTCTGTGACGTTTGACAAGGAGAATCAGAGGAGGCCTTCAAGAGCATCAATTTTTCTGATAAGAATTATGGGTTTTCTGTACTTTTATTGCTTTTCTGTAAATAGTCCTTTAATCAGATTTCAAATAAAGCATATTTTATCTATTAACGTTCATGGGGAAGCCAACCCGGGACTCCGGTGCGAGAAGCGAATATCTTCCCACTGAGCCACGGCTCTCGGGCAAAAAAAACTTAAAAAGAAACTTAATGTTTTGTGGCTGTGGAGATTTAATCAGGATTCGCGTTGAATCAGAGACCCCGAGTAGCAAGTAAATGATAATTTTTGTACATATCAAAGTAAAAAGAAATTGCATATGATTGCAATGACATTAAATAGGCTACCTTAGATCTTGTATAATTGACAATATTTGCCCTGATGAAGATCGTGATTCACGACCGAAACGTCGGCGAATAAAAAAATAAAATATTTTTTTATTTAATCTCCTGGCTGCAAAGTTCCTGGGAATCCTGCTTAAAAAGAAAATGACTATTCAAAGGTCGATGTAAATATTTGAAGAAATTTTAAAAAATCCAACATAATTATTCATTATGGTTTGCTGATTATAAATAACTAGTTGTAAAAAGTGCCGAAGACGAGCAAAATTTTATAAGTTTTAAATTTCCCTTCCTAACTCTACTTCCTGTAATTCTGGCCAGAGCACTGACACATACACACAGGTACAGGAAGTCAGAGGCTAGCGCTTTATATATAGTAATGATAATGATAACTATTAAAAACAAATTAAATTATATTTCTTTCTATGCTTTTAATTTATATAATGAAAATTTTCAAATTATCTTAGCCTTAAAAAAACGTGATTTACTTTTTCGATTTTTGGAATACCGCGTGAAATAATTTATTTTTAGCTTGGAAATAATCTTAAAGGAATCCTTAAAAATGTAAGACTGTGGGAAACCCCATAAAACTCCCCTAAGCAAGGGGCTCGAAATGGAAAAGGGACAGAATGGCGATGATTGATTTGAAATATTAATTGACTTGCGTTCACTAATGACATTTCGACAACATCACATTCTATTTAAAGGAGGCAAAAGGTAATTCCATAAATTATATAGATGCGCTATTCAAAGCAATAAAATGCCTATAAAATTGTGCATTAAATTAAAAATCATTTTTTACCTTATAACCCTTCATCGAAAATACTATCATAATAAAATTTCATGTGGTTTGAGAATATAAAATTATATTAAATTGCTATTTATGAAAGGATATGTACGCTTACTAATAATCTCTTTAAAATGATCATTTATTTCAAACTCAAAAAAAAATCGTGTGAAAAAAAAACTAAAATGATTTCCCATTGGAGAATCATTTTTTTTTTCACTTTTCCCATTAAATTTATTGAAATTTTATAAATCACACTCAATCAATATAAAATAAACTTGAAATTAAATCTAATTATTGACTAAATAATTTCCATAAATTAAAAAAAAAAAAATAAACCTGGAAGATATGCAACCCAAATACATAGTTTTATTTTGTGATTTTATAATAAGGTTAGGTTTGCCGTGATGGATGATAAGAGTTTAAAAAGAGGTGAAATAAAGAGCGAGATTTGGACAAGAATTGTTTATTTAACAAAACAAAAAAAAAGGTTATTGTTACAACAATACTCTTAAGAATAATAGTATTGGCGTGCATTACCGAATGCTAAAAATACTCCAACATATTTTTAAGCATTATCTTTCGAGAAATAAAATTCTAGAAATTAGGAAGAATTTAAAGCATCAATAGCGTTTAACGAACCGCTAAATACGTTCTTGCGACCCGGCACAAATCATATAAATGTTCAATTGTATATTTGGAAGTTACTGGGAGAGAATTGCCTGTTTTTGATGACAGAAATTTAAGATGATGGCCCATCCGTTGACTGAAACTGATCTTTAGGTCCACAAATCAGTAGCCATTTCTAATAAAATTAACTATCTACTATCATTACTTAAGTAGTAGTTTCCAGACTGTGAGTCGAGGCTCCAAGAAATTTCAAAATGTGTCCTATTCAAAAGCCTCATTTATCCAATATAAATACGGAGGATTAATACCAGGTCATTCAATAAGTCCGTAGGATAAGAAAAAAAAACAAACAAAATTTTGGCAAAACTCGATTTTATTATTCAACATAGTTGCCTTCGAGGGCGATACAACGGGCATAGCAATTTATCTTTCTCGTCAAAATAGGCATCAGTTTCAGCGATTACTTCATCATCGGACTTAAATTTCTTCCCACCAAGCATTCTCTTGAGATCTGAAAACAGGAAAAAGTCGCTGGGGGCTAAATCTGGAGAATATGATGGGTGGTTAAGCAATTCGAAGCAATGCTTTATTAAAACTCCTGAAATTCACTTTTTTCCATTTTTTTTTCCAATAACAAAAGTTGCTTCACATAAAATTCTATAATTCACGAATCAATAGTTAGATTGCTGTCAAATTTATACACGTATCGTTTAAAGGTTAGTACTAAATAAAAATCATATGGAAAAATTCTAGTAACGCCATCTATATGTCATCCTACGGACTTATTGAATGACCTGTTATACTCTTCACTCTAAATATACCTAATACACTTGTTTGTACACATATTAACATTTTGGTAGCGAGGGTTTAAGGATTTGGCGGAGTTTTCAAGAGTTATTTTACATTTTTTAGGTAGAGAAAGAAAGCCTCTGTGCTCTACCTCTCCCTTTGGCGCGATTTGGACACCCATGTCCTATAGTTTTATCATCTATCATCATAAATATTAATATATTTATTCTCAAATTATCTTTTAATACACTAATATAAATGAATTTTTAAAAAGATCGCTTTCCGGAAAAGCCGATATTTTATTTTATTTCCTCCCCTGGAAACTAAACTTATCTTTAGAATCATTTAGATGAATAATTCAAACGGCGTTCATTCATTTTCGGGGATAATAAAATGAATTTCGTGATAAATTCTAGGACCAATATTCTTTCTATTAATCTATCGACTTGATAGTCCAACTATATGCTTGTCCTTCGTTTTTTAGGTGGGGGGGGGGGGGGCTTCATTGCGTGAGAGATACTTGGGATTCGTGCATAATTGCTTCTCCCAATCTTTTCTTTTCATGTCGCATGCTATCGAGTTAAATTGAAAACAATTGACCAAATATACTACCATATATTTATATATAAATATAAAAATTTCTTTTAACTACTTACACGAATGATAAATCAAGAATTCGTTGTTTATTTTTAAGAGACCAAACTTTTGATATAAAAAAAGGAATTAAAATAATCTCATCTCCACTTTCTTCTCATTAGTTTTTTTAAATTAAAATTCTCAGGCTCATATAGGTATTATTTAGGCCTAATTAATACTTTCTCTTACCTCTATAAATGTTCAATTGTAATGCAATTGCAACATGTTAATATATATAGAGAGAAAGTATTGGATTCATGCCAAAAATTCGATGTCGAGATTTTGATGGATATACACGTTTTGAGGTCCCCTAAATCCACAAAAGTGGTTTTTGCAACATGGTCTGCCTGTGTGTGTGTCTGTATTCAATTTTAAGCATGAAGAAATTGAGCTATAACGCTGATATTTTATATTTAAGTTAGACACCTACCTGGAGTGTGTAAATAAGCTTTTAATCAAAATCAGCCAAAGAGTACTAGTACTTTACTGATGTACTTTTTCAGTTTTTTCAATTTTCTCAAAATTCGCTCCAACGATTTTGATTTAAATTCATAAATCAATTATTTTTTAGATGCTCTTTGAAATGTATATTCTCATTTGGCCATTGAAAACTTTTGAAGACCACTTTACTCTTGTACATCATAGAAAAGATAGAAGAAATGGTTGTCATGGTAACAGATTATAAATATGTTCCCATTATAGATTTGACATCTTGAAATTAAATGTAGCGTACTGTCGGAAACTAAATATATGTCGACACAAAAAATCTTGATCTGTGTTCTGTGCTTGTCACACCAAATTTTTGTGTATTAAATTCATATTTCACTCATTTGTTTACAAATTTTCTGTTTATATCAGAGCTTGAGAAGATCGTTTGCCTTCTAAATCAGCATCTTCACGGTAGTTTTTGACAAATTCTAAACAGGCCACCAGATGCTGCGGGCTCCTGCCCGCTTCTCTCGCATTTTCGTTGTCAACTCAAGTTCATAGTTAAATAGCATAACGAATGAAACCAAATTGATGTCAATCTCGTTAATGTTCATGAAGTAGACTAATCTTTGCATTATTCTGTCTCATTAGAGTCCATAATCTTTTTAAAGTTGAAAAGATAATCCTCTTTCTTTTATATTAAATTATTTATAATAATATTTTTATGTGGATAAGTTTACAGGCGGGGGGGCGGGAGGGGGGAAACACCCCCCACCCTTGGGGGGGGGTGGGGGGGGGCGGGGGGGGGGCGGGGGGGGGGGGCCCACGGGGGGGGCCCCCCATAAATTTAGGGGGAAAAAAAAAAAAAAAAAGTTATACAGTTTATTCTCAAAGAGAGGGCTCGTTACGGGCAAAATAAAATAGAGAGAGCCTGAGTGGGCCATCCACGCAAATCTTTTTGTAAGGAACTTTTCTGTTTGGTATAAACACTTAGTTTTATGGTTAAAAATAATTAAAACTAATGTCAACATTTTTTAAATAAAATCTCAAAATTTTCAAAAAAAAAGGGGGGGGTTGTGTCACTGAATTCCATTTTGGATTATATTAAAGATATATTTATATCAATTAATTGAATTTTCCAGAAATCATTTTAAATTCTAAAAGTAAGTCTTAAGTCTTTTATTAGGCATATTAGGTCATTTTGACTTTAAACGATACTTATATATCCAGGCATATTTATTTATATCAGTGCTATCAAAATGATTAGGCTAAACAAATTCATCGGACTGCCTGGGGTTTGAACCCACTCCCTTTGGGTTTTAAATTATCTATATTGTCAACACCTCTAATCTCTAGACCACAGAGGGAAGGGGAGCATTAAATATTTTTAAATAATTCTTCTCTAAAATTGTTATTTTGTTCTTTGCAACCAATTCTTAACAAAGGCATAGAAAATTTTTTGATTTATTCTCTAACTTTTAGAACTACCAAAGGTTAAGGGATTGCATCCCGACCCATGCGACAAAATTTCTTTCAATTGAATTAGATACCAATCAATTGAAATAAATAAGGGCGGGAAAAAACCTTAAAATCGAATTAAAAAAAAAAAAAAAAACCTTTTGAACAATGATTTGAGGTAAACTCACTATAGTAAAACAAGTATAAATAAAATTACCAATTTTTCAATTTTTGGGATATGTTTAAAAAAAGGTAAAAAAATTAAACTTTTAATTTAGAATCGAAGGGCGCACTTGGGTTTGCCACCCCTGCAATAAAGTAAACTTGATACTTCAAGAGAGGAAAAGGACGAATCCCTATCCCCTTCCCCTGTAAAGTCTTGTTTTATGTATTTAACAAAAAAAAGTTATATCACAAAGTACAAAATTCCCAATAATAAGCTCTTTTATATCGTTTCCCTTTTTGTATCTTGACTTAGAATATTAATGAACAGTAAACAGAAAAAATAAATAAATACATAAAGAAGACAGCATTTATTCTATCAAAAAAAATTGATTTTTTTTTTTGTTTACTCTCATTTTTCATGTCGCCTCCCTCTTCGGTTAAGAAAAAACATTGAAAATAAATTATTTCATTTTTTAAAAATAATTATTCTATTAACAAAAAAAAAAAAATCTAATATAATAACTTTGCAATTAAACTGTCAAATTCAATCTCTAATAATAATAGAAAGTGAATTAAAATAAATCATCACCAAGACAAGAATAAATAAAGGTAAAATCCTAAATGATAAATGGTTGATAAAAAAAGAGTTTCCCACCCTCTCTGTTCAAAGGGAGGAAATACACCAATTCCAATTATTCTTTTAAATTATTTTATTCATCCCGTAGTACCTACTTTTGGCAAAGAATAGGAACAATATAAATATCTGACTTTCGGCGATTTTCACTTTTTGAGGTTCGTCAGTTTTATAAAAAGTTTTTCTCTCTCATTGATCTTTTTTCTCTTCATATATACCCCCTATATGTGTGTGTGTCTTTGTCTTTGTGTTCGCTCTATCACCAATCAATAACAAATTTTAAACTTAAAGAGCAACCTTCTTTATTTAAATATTTCTTTCGATTTTGTTCTTGATTATTAGAAGACGAATATTTTTTTGTTTTTTTTGTTTTGAAGAGGAATATATTATCAATACAAATAATTTGGTAAAAATTAACATATACAAATAATTTGGTACTTAAAAAATTATAGCACTTGGAGGTTGATTAATTTAAATAAATTTATTTCTTGTTTGTCCAGAAAGCGTGACCTTTACCTCTGTTTCATGGCACATGAACCGATTTACTTTTGATTAATGTATTCGGGGCAAAATAAAATAGAGTACATGCACACAAAAACATAAAGCTTCCTATTTAGGAGAGTGCCATACACACAACATAAATTTATTCCTTTGTATAATATGACTAAAAGAAAAATTTTATTATTGTTGTCATTTATATGTCCTTTGTCTTATTAATTTAATTAATTAGATTTTAAAACCACTCTTAGTGAGAAGAATAAAAGAGAGTCTACAGTAGGCTATTTATTTATTCTGTTGTTCCTTATTTTATAATATTTAAAATAATGGATTTTTTTTTGATTGGGGGCCTAAGGTCTGAAGACCTATAATGTCCAATGGTCACACGCAGCCAGGAAGAATGTATTAAAAAAAAAAGAAAAAAGGAGAAACATAAAAGGGGCACTCAACTGCGGGAACTGAGAAGATGTCTGTTGAGATTAAACTTGAAAGTCTGAAGATTGTAGGTTTTGGGGTATAATTTTTTTATAAATTATTTTTTTTAAGTCTTCGGCATCTTAGACCATATAGGCTTTAACGATACTCATATTTTTATTTAAATTGATAGCAACAGCTTCCCTCGTCGAGTACCTGATAGTCTGTTGTTTTGTTTTTTTTTTTTTTAATACAAGATTTTATATTCTTTTATTTTTGACGTGACAGCGTCTTATGTGTGTATAGTGGCCGGGTAGGTATATTTAGTTTGTTCAGCCAACTGAATTGTACAATGTAACAGTTTCGACTATAAGGCACTCGACTCAAGACCCTGAAGATGACTTTATAGTCGAAACTGTTACATTGTAGAATTCAAGGCCAAGAAGATGACTTTATAGTCGAAACTGTTACAATGTACAATTCAAGGCCGTGAAGATGACTTTATAGTCGAAACATTTCACTTTCTTGGTTTTATGCCTTAGTATCTAATTAAACCATTAATTCCAGAACAGTACTATACTACTGTCTCATGAATAGTACTGTACTACTATATCATGAGAAGTAGTGTACTACTCTGGAGGATTCACGATTTAATAGATACTAAGGCATAAAACCAAAAAATGAAGTGTGGGTTAGGCCTCTTCTGGCGCTGATGGCCTACAAAACATTTGTCAACACCTCTAACCTCTTGACCAGAGGAGGAGGATTATAAATTAAATTTATCAATTCAGAGAACAAATTTATCTAATAATTAGAGAAAATAATTTATTATATCAATATATGAGTAATTTGATGACCAAAAAATTATTTTGGAGATCCCATTAGCAAGATTATTACATATTCAACTGCGATTTTATTAAGCACTATCCTTATGATAAAAAAAGAAAGTTAAGATTAATTTTATTTTTAATTAACCATCAAATATTCATTTAATGCTAATTTATTTTCGGCTTTAACCAATTCATTGCTAACAAACAAAAATTCAAATGCAAATATCTCTAGAATGCATAGAGATGTTGATGATGCTTTTCGTGCTTTCGATCATTCGATTTGGCCTTTCAAAATGAAATTGGAAAAAAAGAGTATAACGACGTATATATTCAAAATTTTGATTTATTTTTAAAAAGGGAATCAAAAATCACTACTGTCAATCAATCATCTTCAATCAATCATTCATTATATTTCTTTTGATGAAAAAAAATTACATTTACCAGTTTGATGACCGATATTTTCTTTTTTTTTTTTTATAAAATTTTAACAAAACATCAACGTTTGATAAAATAAAGAGAATGTTTTTTTAGATTTAATTTATTTTTTTGTTGTTTTTGTCCACTTTTTTTGTGGTTGAAATGGTTAGAGTTTCAAACATTATTTATATTCGGATGTAGTAAATTTATTTATTTGGTTTATAGTGAATGAGATATTATTATTCAAAAAGCATTGATTGGACTCGTTAGTCGTCGTAACTGTAGGCTACAATTTAACTAAAAAATAAAAAAAAAATTCCCTCGGGGTTTGGTGTAGAGGTTAGCGTGCTAACCTCGTATTCCAAAAGTCGCGGGTTCGGACCCCAGGCAGTCCGATGATTTTATTTAAGCCATTTGGATAGCAAATGGCTTAAATAAGAATGCCTGGACCCCTAATATGTATATTAATCAATAACGGATATCGTAAAAGTCTTAAATGGCCTAAGTTGCCGAAAAGACTGTGTGTATGTGTGTTTGAATGAGAAAAAAGTGTGAGTGTTTATAAAAAAAAAAAAAAAAAAAAATGTGTGGTTTATTTCTGAATGGAATAAAATACTCAAACCCCAGGAAATTGAACCTGGGCACCAGCAAATAGAACCTAAATCTACATTTAAATAGTTAAAAAAATGTTATTCTTTTCCATAAAGTACTGAATATGGAGCATAAATAAATGCACCGAAACGTCTCCGGGAAATTGTAAAGCATTCAGAGAATTTTCTTTTTGCTGCCTCTGCCCTTTCTCTCAACAGTTTCATCACAGTCACCACTTCTTAATTTTTTTATTCTTGTTATAAAAGAACTGATTTCTAATAAAACCAGACGCCTCCCTTATTTCCAGAAGAGAATGTAATCACTTCTGATGATGACAAGTAATTGTCGTAATACGTATCAATTGTTAATTTTTAATTAATAAAACCTTTGAAACAAATAACCTAGTATTTAATTTGTATATTTAAATTTAATGTACAAAATGTTTCAACGAGAACCAACGGTCGTAAGTTTAAATCTGATAACGCTATCGATCGTTCAGGATTCTCAGACCCAAAGACATGAACTATTAAAAAAAATATTTTTTTTTTTGTTTACATAATTTAACAAAATTACACAAATGGAATTTTTCCTTTTATTTTTTTGGGAGTCGTTAAAAAACAATCTTATTGACTTTTTATTTATGCTCCATCCAAGTAAAGATGAAGCATAAATAAATTTCACAGAAACTTCTCATTAGGATAAAAAATGTAGCCCAAATCAGGAGAGTAGGTAAAAAATTAGCAAGAACACTGACTCTATAGAAAGAAAATATTTCGTTTTAATCAATCTTATCAAACATGCATAATTCTAAGTCGACTTCATTTGAATATAATATCTTCTTTTTCCTTGATGATGTGATTTTCGACATTAGAATGTAGAAATTAAAAAAAAAAAATGCTGAGAAATTCTACTAAAGTAATATTCATTATTCACATTACTAAGAAGACAATGAAATAGCAAGTGTAAACGAAAATGGAAATAATTAACTTGCTGACGGATTTAATTTAGATAAATTGATTATGACCTGAGTATCTCGTTGCTATAGACGGAGAGAGAGATGTTGAGGGGAGGGGGTGCAATTAAATGCGGCGCCACTGCTTAACGGATTAGATTGTCTCCGCGGTGTATTGTGAATATTAATGAGTATGGCGTGGACTGAATGAGCAAACAGCCAGAAACCAGTTGGCAGTTTGGGGCACTTTTCATAAAGCGAAACGTCGCACTTTGCCCCCCCCTTGGCCTGCCCTGCCCTGGGTGACCTTATTGTGGATCCTGTCATTAAGGAATCATCATATCGCAATTGCCATTACCAACTTGTCACCTCCACGCAATTCCATTTATCATTTTGTGCCACTATAGTTCATATCAATTTATATTTGGATCTTATAATTGGATGACAAGTTTTAATATCAACTGGGATCTATTGTTTAATTGAAGATAATCAATTCATTTCAATATAAACTAAGTCAGTGATTAGCAAACTTTTCAAGCCTCTCTCCCTTAGGGTTAGGGAAGAACAAATTAATTAAGATCAAATTATGTTTAACTCCAATAAGTAGGCTTGTAATTTATTAAAGAAAAAAAATTTAATCAGCTGATTTATTGGCCTAATGAAATTATTGATTGCTAAAATCAAGATTTTTTAAACAATTATTTGTTGTGAAGAGGGAGTAGTGCTCAGGCAGCATCCCATAATTTATAACTCTAACAAATAATTCCTTATTAGACTAATTTAACTATTTAACTTTAGAAGATGAAATATAGACATGTATAAACTTGTCAACGTTTCGAGGGCTAAACCTCATCTATCTTCAAGATAAGGATTGCTGAAATATTTTATTTCACTTCCTCTATCGCTAAAACTTCCATAGTTTTATTTTATTTATTTTTTACTCTATATTTTATGTAGACTATAGTCATATATATATAGAAACCGACTTCAATAAAATATTTAAATTTATATTCAAATATTTTTTCTCTTTAAAACTCCATTTTTGAAGGCTTGAGAGGGTTGAAAATTTTTTCGATTTATAAAGAAAATATTAATAATAATTTAATGGTCAATTTATTCTACAGTAGAATTATATTGCCATCTGAACAGGAACTCGTTTCTGTAGAACGTATTTATTTTATTTTTTCTTCAAACTAGTAGTCTCTAAAGAAGTAGTATATCCTGTTCGACCAAGAAATTTATTCATCCCTGGAATTTCTCACACAGAGAAACTCTTAACTATTTCTTATAACAAAAATAATGTCCTAGTTAGTTAACTTTAGTGTTTTAAAGAACAGCGAAAGTTTAAACTTATTAAAATCCCTTTAAAGAAAATTCAGTGTGCGAACTCTACTTAGTAGCTTTATTTATTTTTTATAGGAAACTTTTTCTTTCTTGCACGAGAGAGATTAGCCTACCTGCATATTAACCATTCTTAAAAAAAAAAATAAATAATTATAAATTTTATGGAAAAAGATATCAAACAGAGAGGTGGAAAAAAATTCTTTTTATACAGAAGAGTTGAGAGAATTTCTACAATTATTCCAAAAAACTTGAGCAAAGTTTTATAGGAACATAATTATAAATATTAATTTAAGGAAAAATAAGAACGATGTGGAAGTTTACTTCTTATTAAAGCATGTTTTTCATGCAAAATTTTTATAAAAAAAATAGAGGATATTTTTTATTTTCAGGATTTTTATTGAATGATTTCAACCTCATAGCTCTTTTTCTTCTTGAGATATTTTGTTTACAGACAGTCAGATCATGTCGTGAAAACCACTTTTTTGGATTCAGGGGACTTCAAAACGTGTATATGCATCAAAATCTCGACATCCAATTTTTGACATGAATCCAATACTTTCTCTATACAGTAGGCCTATATTAACATATAGGTAAGAGAAAGTAATAAAAAATAATTAATCATATATCAAAAATAATATACAAATGATATTAAAATAAATATTCTTAAGATATGTATTTAAAAAGACACGATCAAATAATTGTTTTAAGAGGATTTGTCATTTTAAGGTTGAATCTAAAAAAAAAGGTATATTATGATGAGGAGTCATTTAAAAGATTTGGAAACAAAAAAAATCTTTTATGACATGCTCAATAAAATTTTTCTACTTTATTTATTATCCCACAATCTCCATCTCAACCCTTAAAAAAAAAGGGATCTTTATTTTATTGAATCAGGTGGAGAGAGGGAATGAGAACTTCATGACCAGATCCTATGACAATGTCTCTCATATATTTTTTTTTCCTTCTTTTTTTTTCTTGCAAACAAAATGAGATGAGATCTGTCAGTAAAGAGACGTCTTATATAAAAAAAAAAAAAAAAAAAAAAAAATACAGAGAGAGATAAAATTCTTTATAATAACAAAGATAATATGGGAAGTAGATCTGTAGCCCTTTTCTTTGGATCCCAAGCGATAAATTTAAAATATAATAAGAATTAAATAAATAAAATCTGCGCCTATCGTTTAAGGTTGTTCGGACATTAAAGCCTTTAACTGATTAAAAGCTAATTTTTAATATGTTATTAATCTATCAAATACGTATAAAATAAAATTTTGAAGCAGATCTGACACAGGGTTATCGTGTAATTAATTTTAAAAAATTGAAATTTAACATGTAGCCTATGGGGAATGTCGACGAAATCACACATATTGAATTAAATAGGCATCTGTGCATCTGATACAAAAACAAAAAAACTTACATTTTATTAATTCACTTGAGGAATATGTTAAAAATAAAATCAAAAGTTTCTGCCGACCGCTTTTAAAGATATTTTAACAAGAAAGTCAAAAAATTCTCCAAAATGACAGTCGCTAATATTTAAAAATAATGAATTCTCGAGAGTCAGACCAGCCTGGCAACGTCGCATAACATAAGTGTCTTATCTCTATGTCAGTTACATTTTTTTTTCAATTTTACAATATTTTTCTCGCAAATCGTCCATTGTGTTTAAACTGATTTGCATTAAACATTGTAATATATTAAATAAAATAAAATTTAAGGCGTTTAAGATCTAAAATAGTTAGTTGATGAATGCAATGTTGCCACTTCTATATTACGTGAAAAACTGCTCGAGTCAAAAGTCATTCATTTATTATTTTTGGTAATTAAATTATCAACTTAATCCAATTATAAACTATGATAGGTCACGACTAAATTATAATAAGGAATTTTGGCATTCAAATTTTAATTTATTTAAAAAAATTTAGATTCTATTATGACTTACGATGTACTATCCGAACAACCTTAATTAAATTAATTTATCATTTAAAGAAAGACAGAAAAATAACTGTATGTTTAAATAATTTATTTTAACAACGTTTAAGTCCTAATTTGGAACTAATAGGCCTGCCTATCAAGTAACGAATAATCTAAAAAAATACAAAACATATGTATTAGGAATTAGAAAAATATAATTTTACTCTCTTACCTTTATATATGTTAATATATTGAGAAAGTATTGGATTCATGTCAAAAATATGATGTCGTGATTGTGATGGATATTACGTTTTGGAGTCCCCTGAATCCAAAAAAGTGGTTTTGGCGACATGGTCTGTCTGTGGAGTCATTTGGGGGGAGCAGGGGGCATTTGCCTCCCCCCCCCAAGGGCTCTGATTTTTATAAAATTTTATATTATTTTACATAAAATATTACAAAATTTATCTACGAGTATACAAACTGAACAAAATTGAACAATTAATTAAATTAAATATCTTTTGGCCAAATTTGAGTACCTATTTGTAAGAAAATTTAAAAAAAAAAAAAATGTGTGCCCCCCCTCCCAAGAAAAAGTTGAAATGACGCCACTGGTGTCTGTGAACAAAATATCTTAAGAACCAAAAGAGTTATGAGATTGAAATCATTCAATAAAAATCCTGAAAATAAAAAAATATCTTCTATTTTTTGTTATAAAAATTTATCATAAAGAACATGCTTTAATAAGAGGTAAACTTCCACATCGTGTTTTGGTTTTAGTTCTTATTTTTCCTTAAATTAATATTTATAATTATGTTCCTATAAAACTTTGCTCAAGTTTTTTGGAATAATTGTAGAAATTCTCTCAACTCTTCTGTATAAAAAAATTATTCCACCTCTCTGTTTGATATCTTTTTCCATAAAATTTATAAATACTATTTATTTTTTTTTTAAAGAATGGTTAATATGCAGGTAGGCTAATCTCACTCGTGCAAGAAAGAAAAATTTTCCTATAAAAAATAAATAAGGCTACTAAGTAGAGTTCGCACACTGAACTTTCTTTAAAGGGATTTTAATAAGTTTAAACTTTCGCTTTTCTTTAAAACACTAACTAGGACATTATTTTTGTTATAAGAAACAAAATGAAGTATATATTTGGTAAGAAGACAGGACAATTTTGGAAAGTAGGATGGGGAGTATTTTATTTATTTTTAATATTTAATTTACCTCATTTTTTTAAAATATTTAATGAATACGGAAATTATATAATTTAATTTTGTGGCTCAGATTCATTGATCCTTTAGTAATGTAGCAAGAGCTTTATCTCTGCTCTATGGAACAGACGGGAAATAATCAATGACAATAAATAAATATTTGAAAAATTTTATTTTCAATTTTACTATACGCATTTCGATATGCCGACTGAAAATTAAACAAAATTTATTTTCCCTTCACTTCTTATCTTTAAGTCAAACACATCTCCAAACTTGTATATCACCAGAAATGTAAATATTTATTTTTCCTTCTCTCTCTTTTTATATTTTATTAACTCAAGAAATGAAAAGATAAATTAATATATTAAATAATATAATTTATTTTTCACATTCCTTAATTATATTTCTAAACGTTTAAAAAAAAAGTTTGTAAATGTTGTTTACTCTCAACTAACTACTAAAAGAACGTTTATGTCCAAGTCGAGTTCATTTCCTGTGCGATACTCACTCTGCTTCTCTCTCTCTAAATAGCAAAAAAAAAGACATTAACCGCTCAACAAGTATTTGTTCTCTCTCTCTCAGCACTTTGATTCGAATCTCATTAATGCCTTAACTTTCTACTCTCTAAAGTTGATCAAAAATTTAATTTTCCAAATTTCATATGAAGGATATTTAGATTTTTGAGGAAACACGCTTGAAAAAGTATTAGGAAGTAAGGTATAAATTATATCATCTTTAATTTTGATATTTCCGACAGTTGTATTTTTATTAGATGGGAATTCTGACATTGTAGTCATAGATGGTGATTTCGTTAAATTTATCCTGCGAACCCGCGACCCTTGTACAGAAGGCCAGCATTATATTTATAGATAATTTAGAAGTCACAAATATTTATTTATATTATATATCTTCTTCTTTCCTCGCCTTAATCCCTCTTACAGTGCGGGGTCGGCGGAATGGGATTTTTGCGACCGGAAGAACCGGCCCGTCGCTCGGTCTGACGCCTGTTGAAAATATAGAAGGAAGGGACAGACATGTAAAGAACAAAGGACTGCCAGTCCCAACTCGGGTGGCTCGTGGTCGCCATCCCCACAAGATATGGGCCCCTGAGCATTATTTATATTAGATATAATACTTCCAGATAGGAAGTTTTCTTCTTATTGCAAATGGAAGACAAAAGATCAACTTTATTTATATTTTTTTGGGGGAAAATTTTTTTTATGACTTCTTAATTCATTATTTATATTAGTTATTCATTAATTTGAAAAAATGTCCTCTTATACCGAAAAAGACTGAAAAATATTCCCGTAATAATGCCATATAGCCATAAATTAAATAAGAACAAATGGTATAAATAAATATGCCTGGACCCCAGTATATAGTGTTTAAATAATCTGGGTATTGTTAAAGTCTATATGGGGCTATATGGCCTAAGATGCCGAAGAGATTTAAAAAAAACACTAAATAAGCTAATAATTAATAATTAATATTAATAATTAATTAATTATAAATATCTTTCATATTTATAATTAATTAAAAGAAAATTACGGCAAGAATTAATCCTCAAATGTTTTAATTTCTCAACACATCTCTTTAATAAAGAATATCAAAAAATATGCTCTTGAGAATATCAAAATTGACATTTGTCACTATATAATCTCTAGGCAGAAACAAAACTAATTAAATAAATATCAATACGAGGCCAAATTTACATTTCCAAATTTAGAATTAATTTACATTATGAAATTCTATTAATATTTATAAATTTATTGAGAAATAATTGATTTGGTTGATGTGTTTTTGGTTGCCTATTTCTAGGCGAACATTATTTTCGATCCCCAAGCCATTCCGATAAAAATTTATTTAAATCAGTATAATTAAAGCGCAGAGGTAAAGCATTAGGCTTGTGTCAGGTGACTGTGGTTCCTTTACCGTCCCATGGGAAAAAATATATTTTCTATTGAATTGGCTACCAATCAAAAGTCTAAAGGGCCCCATACACTAGCGAATCTGGCTCCGGTGATTTTTCACTATTCACCCTAGCTCGGCTCTGATCGTGAGAGCCCACACACTAGAAGATTTGGCTCGTTTGTAGGCAAGGAGAGCCGGGCTTGCTAGTGTATGAGACCCTTAAATGGCAACAGAAGAAAAGATCTTTTATAAGAAAGGTTCATTAATAGTAATTAGAGTATGTGTCCTTTTTTATTTTTATTTCCCTTTAAAGATAAATTTTTCTTTGACATCTCTTTTGATTTGTCATTTAGTTCCACTTAAACTTGAATCCAGCCCTTTACTCAAGAGGTGCCAAAAGAACTTTCCACATATCCACCCTTTGTTTAACCCCATCAACCATGAAGATCTCGGAGGCAATCTTATAAAACTCACAATGACCATGATTGTCTTCTTCAAGAAAATAAAAAAAAAAAGAGCGAGAGAGAATTTTCGCGGAGTTGCCAGTTGTGACAACCACTGCCCCCCCCCCCCCCCCCCGCCCTCCTATTCTAGGTTAAATCTCAAAATATACTAGCATATTGAGGATTACAAAGCTTCGCTAAGGGCTCTTGCTTGTTTTAGATATGTGTAGACTCCTAAAGAAACACTCATTTCGGTTTGGTCACGACTCTAGCTCTCAACCCATGGCCAATTACCGGTTTCCTTTACGCCAGGCCTTTCTTTATCCACCCAACGACATCAGCCTGAGCGAACAAAGAACGAAAGCAATGATTCCTTCTAGTGCTCAACTCCTCTCTCTTTCTTTCTGAACATGGAGAGCTTTGTCACGGGCTTCTTTTTGTTTTAATTAAAAAAAAAAAAAAAAGGAGAAAGAAAAAAAATCAAGCTCAATAAAATGTCTCTTGATTATCTAGCCCTTCCTAGCCGCCGCCTGTTTTATCTCCGACTGCAGTCTCCACGCTTTGTCTCGCAAATCAGCCGAAATAACGACCGAAACAAACTTTGCCGAAGAGATTTGGGTGTCTGTTGTATCCCACCACCCTGAAGGGAAAACTGCTTGCTTGTTGACTTCCGACTGCCTTGAAGGGTGGGTAGGAAGGTGGGGGTGGGGGTGGATAGCTTGCTTGCCAGTTTGCCATCGATCCGAACAAATCATGATTTTACTTCTCTCTCTATCTAATTCTTTCCTTTTTATTTTTGACTCATCCTATTGGATGTTCTAAACGAGTTATTTTAAGAAAGAACATTGCGAAGGACGACGATGCAACTCTTATCACATGATTGCCTATCTGGGGTTTAATGCCATTAAAAAAAAAAAGCTTTTTATTATTTGAACAACAGTTGTGAGCTCATCTCTTGCACCTTTTTCTCGGTTTCTTCTCTTAAATCGTTAATCATTATACCAACATCATTTATTTTTTATGATTAATATTATATATAAGATGTTTTTTAATTTTTTTCTACTTAATGGATTCCATTCTTTCGGATTCGATCACGGATCATTCATAAATAAAAGTTTTTCAAGCACAAATAATATTCCCCTTAGAAAATTATTAGTTTTATTATTTGTTTCATTCTCAATAAATATCCTTCGATGCTTTTCTTTTCTCTCATGAATTTTGTATTTATAATTTTTTTTTCTTTCTTTATATTAATAAATAATTCATATCTTTTGTCGACCTTGTCCCCGTTGAGACATTATAGGATTATCTGAGTGATCTTTGTGAGAGAAAAGATGATTCAACCGTTATGGAATAAGGAATAATCATTAAATAGTTATTAATCGTAAGGAGCCTTGACCATGGGGGATTTAACTACTCACTCATGTCAAGTATGTAAGACCAAATAAGAATGAAAGTCGTAGTTTGTGAAGGTAATTTGTTCTCCATAATGATTGGTGAGGGAATTTATTAGAGAAGCAAGTAATTATTTTTTTTACTTTTTAAGCCATTTGGATACCAAATGACTTAAATAAGATTGCCTGGACCCCCAATAGATATTTTTACAAATAACGGGTATCGTAAAAAGTCTTAAATGGCCTAAGTTGCCGAAAATATTGTGTGTATGTGTCTGAATGTGAGTGTGAATGGGAAAAAACAGAAATTAAATAAAAAAAAATTCTGTTGCCATGGCAACCATTTCTCCTATCTTTCCTATGAAGAACAAGAGTAAAGTGGTCTTCAGAAGATTTCAATGGCAAAATGAGAATATACATTTTAAAGAGCATCTAAAAAATTGTTGATTTATGAATTAAAAAAAATCGTTGGAGCGAATTTTGAGAATATCGAAAAAAAAAAAAAACTAATAAAGTACATCAGTAAAGTTCTAGTACTTTTTGGCCAATTTTGTTTAAAAGCTTATTTACACGAGTTCGGAGGGTGCCTAACTTTGAGGAGATGGTTTCTTCAGAGAATTGATACTACCCTTTACCTTACTGTGGGAAATCTTAATATGTATATATATAGGTATATATATATGGCCTACTTATATGATGAAATATTTCAACAAAAATGAAATAGAAAAATTTTTAAATACAACTCTGAAAATGATTTCTTTTTTTAAGGCCCTCGGGCCTTGGTGTAGAGGTTAACGTGCTGTATCAAGGGTCGCGAGTTCGAATCCCGTCCCAGGTGAAAAATTTTATTTAAATTGCATTTGCTACAAATCAATTTAAATAAATAGGGACGGAATCTAAATGGCCTTTGATGCCGTAAAAGACCTTAAAAAAAAAAGTTCTTAAACTAGCGTTTTTCACACTGGGAGAAGTTTGAGACGCAGACAGATCGTGGTAGCTTTCCACAAAATGTGGAGCCTTGAGTTTAATATTCATTTTGACCATACACATCACACAATATCACATAGATGGTAATTGGCTCTTGTCCCATTTTCTTATTCCTAGTGACCACCTATCCCAGCTTAGTTACCATCGAATAGCCTTGCTTCATCTTAAATTAGCTATCCTCTTGACGATTTTCTCTCTCAAGCTCTCCCATTAAACAAAATATTATGAAAAAAAAAAACTCGATTTTTACTTAAAAAAAAAAAAAATCTATGAAAAATCGATTAAGAGAATATAACAGCAAATAATCCTATTTAGATTTTACTTAGCCCGATATCTCATTACGTTTCTTTGATTCGGAATCCTTGATGAAAACAAAATAAAAATAGAGTGGAAGACACACCTGTTAAGAGGATTTCTTCATCAAAGAAAACTTTTGTTTTTAAATAAAACGAAAGATACTTTTATGAATAAATTCATTTCACTTATTAATGTTCATTATTTAAAAACACTTCAAGTTAAAAAAAAAACACTTATTTTAATTAAAAGAAAAAGTTTTTCTTAAACTTCAAAGTCTTTTTTTGTTATATATTTCGGTTTTATTAAATACATATTAATTACAAAATAAAATTAATAAAAAACAAAACAAACTTCGATTATAAAATTTGTATGCCTGCAATTTTTATTTCATTGCTCCTGAATAATCCCAGAAGTGAATTAAAAAGTTAGAGTGACTGTTATATTGAAACAATAGGTAACAGGAGCAGGCAGCCAGGATATCAGTCTCCACGAAATACAACTCTCAGTTCAGGATACAGTTTCAGGTTTAATGAAATATCGCCATCTTCAGTCCCATAATCGAGAGTATGAGAGTATGGGAAAGGGACTGAAGATGGCGATATTTCATTAAAGCAGAAACTGTATCCTGAACAGAGTTTTATTTAGTGGAGACTGATATCCTGGCTGCCTGCTCCTGTTACCTATTAATCCCAGAAGTTATTATAAATAAAATGTTGAAAAAAATCTGGTGTGACTGACCGCACAGCACACTTCTTTTACCCTTTAGCAAGAGAAAGTTGTTCATTTGTTACCCTAGATTTGTCGAGATATATTTAGTTCCCCTAACACCTAAGTTCCAAAATTGACCACGCGATTCATAGATAGGGCTGAGCTACGAATGCTTCCACTTCAGTAAAGTGTACTTCAAACAATTTTCAAGAAAAATTTCACTGATATACTTTTTAATGTGCATCAAAAAAATAGTTGATTTATGAATTTTAATCAAAATTGTTGGAGCGAATTTTGAGAACATCACAAAAAAACTGAAAAAATACATCAATAAAGTACTAGTACTTTTGGCCGATTTTGTTCAAAAGCTTATTTTCACCCCTTTGGAGGGGGGGGGGGGGGGTGCCTAACTTAAATATAAAATTTCAACCTCCTAGCTCTTTTCGTTCCTGAGATATTTTGTTCACAGACAGACAGACCAATTGCGGGACCCACTTTTTGGACTCATATATAGAGTAAGAGAAAGTAAAAAAAAATGAATTGAGGCTTATTTATTCGAAAATACAATCCCCCTTAAAAAGAATTTTGTGTTTTTACCCAAGTAAAAATGATTCAAAATGATCGAGTGATACACACGCCCGCAGCAGGTCTGCATAGTGAACCTTGAGGAACACACAGGGATATAGACGTTCACAGACAGGGACACACAAGCCCGCACCAGGGACACACTCAGTAGATCGAATGTGGCCAGAAACAAATGTGTGTCCCTGATGTGGACGTGTATATCCATCCCTGTGTGTCCCTCAAGGTTCAATGCAGACCTGCTTCGGGCGTGTGGATCCCTCGATCATTTTTAATCATTTTTACTCGGGTAAAGTAAGATTTGAAAATACCAGGAGCTTCTTGCTACTAGAAATTACAATTGGTAGCACAGTATTAAGGTCGGACTTGTTTTATACTAAATGTAAATACAATTATTTTGTGGCTTCGGTCTTTATCACTTTACATATTCATTAATTTATTCTTAAATAAACGTTTCCACCCACCACTATTAATAGGCTTATGTTTTATTCCATTCCACAACTCTTTGTTAGTGATTTCTATTGTCCTCTTTCTTGATGCTTTTTAATCAGATCCTCTATTGAAATTTTACAAATTTTCTTTTTTTTTTTACGCTCTCATATATATTGGACAGTATGAGTGTCCGCAGGCTAAAGCGTTTTACATATAAACAACCCACCATGAGACTATTTCATTTTTTTTTCTCTATAAAAATGTGCAAAATATTTTATATACATTTATATTTAAGAGAACAAAAAAAAAAAATCTCGAACATATTTTCTAGTCTATACAATAGAATATTTTAAGATTTAAATTTAGATAAAAAGAGAAGTTGTATAGAAAAAAATCATCTAATGTCAAATAAATTTGCTATTATTAAGAAATTCTTTTTATAAAAAATTTTAAATGTCTTATTTTTTTTAGTTTTTAAAATAAATCCAAATAGTAGACAGTAGACTAACTATTAATATTAAATGGGAATAAATACCGGTATCAGTCCATGTACAATCCGCGAATGATTTCGCTGATTTATTCTTCAAAGGAGAGATTTTAAGACGAATTATAATGACAAATATATTTTAGAGAATATTTATTTTGTTGGTATTTTCATTTTGATTAAAATTCAAAAATCTATTTTTTAGATGCTCTTTAAAATGTATATTCTCATTTTGCCATTGAAATATTCTGAAGACCACTTTACTCTTGTACTTCATAGGAGAGATAGGAGAAATGGTTGCCATGGTAACAAAATATAAATATTTTTTTACTTCTTGAAATTCGAATATACCGTACTGTCAGAAACTAAATATATGTCGACACAAAAAATCTGGTGTGTCAAGCACAGAACACTGAAGGTAAGAGAAAGTTGTGTGCTGTGCTACCATCACAACCGATTTTTTTAAACATTTTTATTTTAAACATGTTAAATGATTAAAACAATTTAGGAAATTTCTCCATTAACTGTTAGAGAAAACTGAATAATGGATTAGACAAGTGACAAAAGATAGTATTTTAGGTAATAACCGGCGAGCCATACTCAAACCCAAGCACAGGCTAGGATCTAAATTTACCATCCGTTTCCGGTGGTTACTCTCAAAAGCTTTTTACCCCCCCCCCCTTCTCTCCCTTCTCTCTAAATGTGACATTGCAAATTGAAGTGGTGGCTTGAAAATAACATTAATATTCATAAAATCATAATTTCATTTTCAGTTCTAGTTTTGTCTAAAATTATGCATTTTGTAACCATCCCTTTGATATGTTTTATGATTGTCAAATTGTATATATTTCTCACCCCTCTTCCAAAAAAAAAAAATATTATTAATTAATTTCAAAATTATTTTTGAAACCCCTCCCCCCACTCACCGTTTGTTTATTTAAATCTTCATACGACACTCGTCATTTTAAAACATCACACGTTTAATTTTGATTACATTTAAAGAAATATTTAGTTATTTATTTTTTTATATACATTTAGAAACTCTTTTTTTTATTAAAGATTACCTCAGGGTGTATGTAAATATATTTTTTTAAAAATACAAATTCAATTACAATAGCATAGGAACAAAAGAGAAAAAATACAATACTTTATGAACAAAAAGATTATATTGAATACGAAAATAAATACTCGTGAAATTGAGATATACTCTTTTGTATTTTAATTTAAAAGCTCTTTTTAAATCACCTGAATTTTTTTTCTAATCATTTTCAAATAGTGTCACACTACTCGGGATAGGCTTTATAAGTCAATGTTTTTATTTTCGATCATTTAGGTATTTGGTAGAAATATTTCTCTATATAGGGCATTTATTCTAGGAACCGACCGAATATTCGGTTGTTACGGTTTCGGCCAGTTTGGAAAAATATGGTTTCGGCCGAAGTTTCGGTTTCGGCAAAAAGTAGCCGAAACCTGACTCTTAAAAAAAACTCAAATGATTTGCATTTGAAGGAGAAAAAATTTTGTTCCCTAAAAAAAGGTAAAATGATTTTCAGGCGAAGGGGAAAAATTTCAAAAAAAAAAAAATATAAATTTTTTTTATAGGAAATAAAGTTTCGGTTTCGGTTACGGTTTCGGCCGAAACTAAGGTTGAAATATTTGGTTGGGAAAATTTTTTGGGCAATTTATTCTATTAAATTTTAGTGGTCAACTATATTGGAGGTTTTTTCATGGGCGTAACTAGAGAATTTGGCAGGTAAAAAGAATGGGAGAAATTACGGATACTAATAAGCGGAGTTTAAATGGATTTTGTAAACTCAAAACATCTTGATTGTTGTACACTTATAAACTTTATAAACAATCCATTATCTTTTATATGGAATAAAAAATCTTAAAATCCCATGCAATTTCTAATTTCCTCTCTTCTTAAATGAAATAAATCAAAAGATTCTTCAGAATATTATATTTAAAATATATTTTTCACTCTTCTTGTGTAAAGTAATTAAAACTAATTTCTCTTTCTAAACTGCTCTTCGCTTCCTTATATTTGAATAAATACAGAATTTAATTGGCTTGTTATTTATAATCTATTTGTTTTCTTTAAACGATGAATGTTCAGATCAAAAGGAGGGATTGTTTCAATTTAAGATTTGAAAATAAAAGCAGATTTCGTTTTCTGAATTCAATTCAATAATTAAATAGAAAATTTAATCAATTCCTTTTATAATCCGGTTTTAACATTTCATCTTCTCACTGTGAAATGTCTTTCTTTATCTCAGGGATTGCGTCTCCAATTCAGAATTTATGATTTATCAAACACTAATTAAATCATTCAATTTTAGAAATCTAATTCATTTTCATTCTATCATTTTGCTGATGTTTTTCTTCAAGTTTAAATGTTTTCTTTTTTTTTACCTTTAAGTTAGTAATACTTTTAGTATTGTAAAGTTAGGAATTATAAATTTATTTTAAGTATTTAAGTATTTTTAATAACAAATTTCTTACATTACCTAATTTTATTTTTCATTATAATAATTACTTGATAATATATATACCGTGAAATAAACATCTATCTTAAATGTAATATATAATTTTCTATCACACCTTACTTAAACTTATAATTAAATAGAATTATATTTTTTTTTTCAAGGATATGGAATAAACATGGTTAATTTTTGTAATTAGATTTTAAAAAGGCATTTACTATTATTTTCTTTAAACTTCCAATATTACATTTATCTATCTTACGGTAAACAAAGTCACAGTACGTATTTTCAATACTTTTATTAAATATCTCTCTGAATTAATAGTCTATAAATAATTGCTGGTTTTTCAATCTGTTATCTTCTATAACTAAAATATTAGTTATCGGTTCAATAAAGTATAGAAATGGCTGTGGTGATGATTGATAAGGAGCTCAATGAGGAAAGGCAGCCAGCTATAACTACATTCTGTATATTTTTCTAATTTGTCTAATAATAAAAAATATTTGATGGCCATAGGTCCTGAAGATGGGAGCGACGAGCTTCCGAAACGTCGATGAAATAATATAAAAGTTTTTATTTATGCTGGCTGCCTTTCCTCATTGAGCTCCTTATCAATATTAGTTATGGAGACACCGTCCTCAAACCCAACAATATTAGTTAAACGGTTTGCTTTTGGGATTAATATACGTATTCAAAATACGGTATATACAGTATTGCGGCTTCAATTATCGTAAGATAGATTCAGAGTTTAAAGAAAAAGATACTTCTAATGAAATCTAACCACAAAAATTAACCATATTTATTCAATATCCTAGAAAAAACTAAAATATATAATTCTTTTTAATTATGAATAAGGTGTGAAAAAAATTGGGGAAAAAAGGGGGGGTCCACACTAAAGCCATAAAAAATTATATATTATATTTAAGATAGATGTATTTTGGTGCCAAAGGTCAAGGGTTCGCATCCCGTCCCAGGCGAGAAATTTATTTCGATTGATGGGTACTAATCAATTGAAATTATTAGGAACGGGGTCTAAATGGCCTCAGATACCGAAAAAGACCTTAAACAAATTTAAAAAAAAATATAGGGCTATAAGTATAGTCTAAATCAGTGGTTCCCAACCTTTTTTGACCCATCGCCCTTTCTGGAGGTTGACTAACACCTATCGCCCCACCCCTTTACATTTTCATTGTATGCCTAATTTTAATTTGAATTAAAGTGTAAATAATAAAGCAGTTTTATTATTTTAAACAATTTTATTACCGTAGGTCTATATACAGGGCCGCAGACAGACTTCATGCCAACAATTTTTTACACAGTTTTTGACACAACTTTTGAAATAGTTATAGGTAGGTATATACATAGCTTACAATATTTATTTAAATAAAGTTATATAAATTTTTTTCAAAATTTCCTAAACAAAGAGTTACAAAGTTTTAATTTATCGGGCCAAATCCGGACAGAGAATTTCCGGGGGAATCTGGGGGTATGGAAAAATTTTTGAAAATTACCCACTGAAATCTACGTTTTTAGCTATCCTGAGTCGTTAAAAAGATCAAACTTGATTTGAGCTTAAAGGGCCCGGGCCCCCTGAGGAAAAAAAATTCAAGAAAATGATTTTTTTTAATTGAAATTTAAGATTTGAGCTAAAAGTGACGTTTCAATTCTAGATTGGAATTATCTTCAGACTATTTTATTTTTATGATAATATTTTGACCTCTTCTATCCTGACCATCCTGTAAATAGGAGATTTTTCTCTTTGATTTTTATTTTTTTAAATTTTAGTAAACTAATAATTTTTCTCCCTTTGAATACTCATCGCCCCCCAATCGCCCCCGCTTATTTATCGCCCCCCTGAAAATCCAAATCGCCCCCTTGGGGGCGATCGCCCCCAGGTTGGGAACCACTGGTCTAAATTAAAGGTGTTCGATTATGGAAAAAAATATTCGATTATTCCGATTAATTGGAATCGATTATTGAATCCGGACAGACGAAAAAATAATCGATTATGAAAAAAAAAATCTATTATACCTTTTTCTATCTCTAGTAAAATTTCTCTTTTTCCCTCTAACGAAAATTATTGGACCTTTTTTTTTTTTTTTTTGTTTTTGTATACGGGGCCTCATCCCATCTTTTCAAACGCATACTTTCCGAAAATAATCGATTAATTGATTATTTTTTAAGAAAATAATCGGTGAATAATCGATTATTTTGCACAGCCCTAGCCTATATATGGACCGTTTATTTTGAAAGTGGTGTAAGTCCATTTGCAGCCCTTATTTATTTATACATAAGTTTATTCAAATTCGCCTAAAACAAATTTAGAGAGTTTGTCCATGTTTATTCCTTTCAATTGATAGTCAATTCAAATTTTTCTCGCTTGGGACTGGAGGCGAACCCCCAATCCAAGTACAAGAAGCTAATGTTTTACCTCTGAATTACGGATCAAAGGTTCATATAAAAATTATATTCTTGATGTAGGTCTTCATTTTCGTTGTCTCATTGTACTATACTTGGGCAAACAATTTAATTATATTTTTCTTTACATATTCAACTTTCAATTTATTTGAATACATTTTCATTGGTCTAGAATAGAACCTTGAAACCATACAAAATCTTTTATTGACTGACCCTGTTTTTCTAATCCTTAGAAAAGGTAAGAGATTACCGTGAGAATAAATGACAACCGAAATGTCAAGGGTAATCCAATTTTTTATAGTAATTAAAACTCATGTTTAACAGTCGGTATAAGCAGGAATTTATTTTCCTAATCCGATTAGATGAGTCAATTATAGAAGGGCTTTTTTTAATCATGTGTTGAAGGTAACGTTAATAATGAAAGGGCAGAAACCCACCTCACTATTATCCCAAGAAAATTACATAATACACGAAACATATGAAAGAAGAAAAAAAAAAATTATTTCATCTAAATTTTGTATTTTTTGAATAAATCATTCGAGATATTTTTGTTTAAGAGAAATTTCTTTAGATATTAAATCTCATGTATACGAGACGCCCATTTAATAAAGAAATATTAAAAGGATTAAATCTTAAAAGTTAGACAAGTAGTTTGTCTGAAATTTTCAACACCTCATCTCTAGCACTTTTACGACAAGCTGCGATGATGACTTCTTGTTTTAACTCAGTTTATGTTGAAGAACAGAGGAAGGTGGGAGGGTAAGGGGATTTATTATGTGATCGTACTGATTTAAGATTTTAAATGAATAAACACATTCTGAATTTCCTCCTAGAACACGTTTTGTCTTTCTAAGACCACTTAAAACCTTTATTCTATCAGCATAAAATTTTTATATTTAAGCTTTTGAAACCTCCAATGATCTTTGTATTAAAAAAAATAAAGGTTTAAATAAAAAAAAAAAACTTTGATCTAAGAAATCACTTATATATTATATTTGAAGGTAGAAAATAAAAGTTGATAGCAGGTAGTTGAAGGTGAACGCCAAAAACAGACGGAGAGATTATGCCAATGAAGAGCGACGTTTCACTCCTAGAAGGAGTCAATCCACACTCAGACTCTAAACATCAATCAACTACAAGTTAAAAAATCTGGTGTGACTGCGCACAGCACACAACTTTCTCTTACCTTCGGTAATCGAAAGTTGTGTTCTGTGCTTGTCACACCAGATTTTTTGTGTCGACATATATTTAGTTCCCGACAGTACGGAACATATGAATTCAGATGTAAAATTTATAAGTATGGGAAAATATTTATATTTTGTTACCATGGCAACCATTTCTCATATCTTCCCTATGAAATACAAGAGTAAAGTGGTCTTCAGAAGATTTCAATCACAAAATGAGAATATACATTTTAAAGAGAATCTAAAAAATAATTGATTTTTTGAATTTTAAAAAAATCGGAGCAAATTTTGAGAAAATCGAAAAAAACTGAAAAAGTACATCAGTAAAGTACTAGTACACTTTGGCCGATTTTGATTAAAAGCTTATTTTCCGGTCCCGGGGGGTGTTTAACTTAAATATAAAATTTCAGCCTCCTAGATCAATTCCTTCATACTTAAAATTGAACACACACACACCCACCCACACACACACCCACCACACACACAGACAGACCATGTCGCGAAAATCACTTTTTTGGATTCAGGGGACCTCAAAACGTGAAGATCCATCAAAATCTCGACATCGAATTTTTGACATGAATCCAATACTTTCTCTCTATATATATATTACATATATACATAGGCAAGAGAAAGTAAAAAAAGTAAAAAGTTCTTATTAGGTGATGGAAGTATCGTATAATTTTATTTAATATCAACCTGATTGTTAATGAACAGATAGAGAATGGTCCCAATCTACCACCGAAACGTCGTCTTTATCAAAAATATTATATTTACTCTCCAATTTTTTTCCTATAATTAGTAGAAATCATATTTACAAAAGTTGTCTTATAATAATTTACTAGTAGCAGAATTAACACTTTTGTGGCTTGTAGATAGGTATCGCAACCAACAAGTCAATGAATTTTTTCCATTGCCACTAGTCAGTGCTAGTTCTAGTACTTTACTGATGTACTTATTCAGTTTTTTTTTCCGATTTTTTTCGAAATTCACTCTAACGATTTTGATTAAAATTCAAAAATTAATTATTTTTTAGATTCTCTTTAAAATGTATATTCTTATTTTGCTCTCGAAATCTTTTGAAGCACACTTTAATCTTGTACTTCTTAAGAAAGATAGTCGAAATGATTGCCATGGTAACAAAATAATAAATATTTTTCTATGTTTATAAATTTTACATCAAATGTACCGTACTGTCAGAAACTAAATATATGTCAACAGAAAAAATCTGGTGTGAAAGCACAGAACACAACTCAATTATCGAAGGTAAGAGAAAGTTGTGTACTGTGCCACCAGTCACACCAGATTTTTTATTCAATTCTCTTATTGGTTATTAAAAATGGTAACAAAACATTTATTGACCAGAAAATTTGGATTAAGAAAAAAATTAATTTATCCATCCTATACCAAACTCTCCACAAAATATGAACTCTCGCTCTCTTTTTCATTCTTTTGGTCTCAGATAACACTTTTGCAGTTATGAATAAATACAACTAAAAATTCTTAACAAACGACATCATACACTTTGCAAAACCATTAAAACTTTTCTATATTCTTATAGTGAAAAAACATATTTATTTTTATTGCGAATTTTGAATCAAACTTTTTTTTTTTAACAAACTCTTCCAATTTCGAAAATAATGTATTCAGGAATACATAGAAAATTGAAGTACAATATATCAATTGGACAATGAAAACCGGAATCCCACTGAGCAAATAAAAAATTTCCGTGTTACCGACGTTTTTTAATCCATCACTCATAAAAATAAGATTGTTTATCTAAGTAGACACATACAGCAAAAAAGAAAAAAATTCTTGTATAAATATTTATTTATTTATTTATTTATTTCAACAATATTTACAAAAAATATTTTCAACCTCTTCACAGATTACTCCAATTATGAACAGTATGTTTGGAGTTGTTTATTCCTTTATCTTTTACAAAGTTTAAACAAGTTCAAGCGAAGGTTCAGAGGTTCTCGCCTATCATCTTAATATGACGAAAAAATGTGGAATACCTAACATCTATATGACAGTATTTTTTGTGGAGTTGACCCTGAAGACTCAACAACAGATTTTTTTTCCTTCCAACTATGGGCACCATCCCTCCATTATCCAAATAGAAATCCTCAGCCTAAGCACTCATCATTCAAATATAGTTTCTATCTTTGATAGGGCTAATCGTCAAAAACAAAAACCAGGGTATAATATTGTAGTAATTGAATATTTGATTATAGCTGTAGTATTGTGTTCAAGATAATAAGGAATAATTTCCAAAGAAGAATGCAGCCAAATTTATTTCATTTGATTTTAATAAAAATTCTAATCACTTGCCGACGTTTCGGTTCGGGTTTCAACCATCATCGGAGCTACAAACATGGAAAATAATAGAATCATAAGATGTTTTATTTTACAAATCATTTGAAAAAGGTCTAATATTGGCGGATTATTGCACTGAAAACAACTCATAGTTACCATCATTTTTAAACAAAAGCCTGTATAATAAATACTCTTCTAGAGATACAGTCTATTAAAAAGTTGCAATTTGAATTAATTCAAATATGATGATAATGTTTATCAGGGAGACGCCTACTGGAACTGAGAAAGGCTCTCATCAACCAGGACATCTTCCCTGGATTAGAGTAAAGTCACCCGAGTGGAAACAGAGCTTGGAGGTTAGAAGTAGAAATTTAGTAGGAGGATACAGAGGAAGGAATTAAAATGTAACTAACTTTAGAGGGATTTATAGCATCGACCAGAGGTCGAGTTTTGGGTTTGAGGTGTGTGTCTTCGAGCACGAAAACACCTCTCGTTAATAAACAGAGTGCAATTCACCCACGCACATCAGCTTTGCAAATGAAATAATAATCCTTGTTGAATTCCAACAAATTCAAATTAAAATAAAAAAAAAAAACTTTTATTTCAACTATTACTTTTAGTAGACTACTTTTTTTTTTTATATTCCCATTCGTTTTATTGAAGCCATTTTATATCTCTTTTGGAAACATTTAGGTCACTTTAACTTTTTTTTTTCCCAAAACTCAGCTGATTTCAAGGTCAAATAGATAAAAATTCATTCTAAATGTGAATTTTTAAAAACTTTTGTCTGGTTGAATAAAAATAAAAATGATAACAATTTGAAAGAAAGAGTTATCTATAAAAAAAAAAAAAAAACAGAAAACTTTTAAAAAGTTGGAAACAAATCTATAACATTTGTCCTAAGGCATCAAGGCCATGTTCTGGAATAGAAGAAGAGATGATAAATGAATGCTATTAAAAAAAAAATCTGGTGCTGCTCACTTTCCGATTATTTAAATATTATACTTTTTAATATATTATTTTTATTTCGGGGTGCAAAACGCCACCCATCATCAAATATTTGCCATTTTCATATTAAAGTGTTGTTAAATAGGCAAAATATCAGCAAGAAATTGTTGTTTCAGAGGCAAAAATTTAGACATCCACCACCAAAACTATTTTCTGCACTGATGATGGGTCGCGTTTTGCATCCCGAAATATTTGCAAATAAATAGTGTATATGGTGGATAAACAGACGCAGCTACTATTTATCAATTATTTTAAATATTTCAATGTATTTGACCTAGGTCTCAGAAGTAAAGTATTAGCTTCTGGTGCCAAAGGTCGTGAGTTCGCATCCCGTTCCAGGCTACAAAAATATATTCCAATTGAATTGGATACCAATCAATTGAAATAAAAGCTAATGTCTTCTCTTTGAGCCACGAGTCTTGGGCTAGAACCAAAGTATAGGCCTACAATTTATTTGATTTGAATTAGGCAATTAAAAAAAAAAAAAAAAAAAAAAAAAAAAAAACAGTAAAGAACTAGTACGGGTTATCAATTATTGAGAAACCACTCTGTTCATTTTAATCCCTTATTTATTTATCCAGCCTCTAGGCCCATGGGCGTAACTAGAGAATTTGGCTGGGGGGGGGGGGTCATGGGACCAGCTAGGTGGGCCTGGAAAGTCCCATATTTTCTCTATTTTTCTTGGGGCAAGGAGCTTTCTGGGGTGGACCACGAGCCTTCTGGGGGGGGGGCAGGCTCCCCAGGCACCCCCCCCCTAGTTACGCCCATGCCTAGGCCTATTCAAAACAACCTAATAATAAAAAAATAAATTCCCAAAAGCTTGAGAGCACAAAAAGGAAAAAAAATAAACAATTTTTTATTTGCCTCATAGATGATAATGCAAAAATATTGCACATTATTGACTATTGGTTTAAAATAGGAAGACCTAAGTGCTATTTTAAACCAAATTATAGAATGTTAATCATTTATCAACTTGTAGATGTATCAGGATTTGTTGTAGGATTTTATAGATCGCACTTTTATTATTCAAGACTTGCTGTATAATAATAGAGATTTAGTTTTTAATAAATGTAATCCCTTAAGTTTTTGGTTATTATTTTTATTTCTATTAAAGTATACATTTTTCACAGTGAGTTTAGAAAATTTCATGACTACAATAAAAAATTTTCCATTGAGAATTTGAAGAATTAATAGGCTTATAAAAGTATGAATTAAATAAATACACATCACCAAAAGAAATATATCGAGGAAATCATTCATTATGACAGAATAACACGAATTGAATAAACAAAATTTAGGGGAGAATAAAAAAAAAGATAAACACGAGGGAGAAATGTAGGGGTAACAACAATGAAGAGGGTATAGAGAGGAAAAGGAATCGGCGACCCATGCAGAAAACTTTGGGCCGTGAACAAAAAGACTTGGCAGGGCTGGTGGAAAATTCTGAAAGGAAAATCAAACAAAGATACCCTCAAAGAAACGGGAAAAAAATTTATTACAAAAAAAAAAAAAAAAAACCGTTCTTGAGATATTTTGTACAGACAGACAGACACACATACAGTCGCGAAAACCACTTTTTTGGATTCAGGGGACTTCAAAACGTGTATATCCATCAAAATCTCGACATGAAATTTTTGACATGTTTAATATACGTTACTAATATATAAGCTTATACATGGCTGGGGATCTGACTTAGTCCTTCCTAGAGAGCTTAGAGACGTGATTAGAGACTTGAATGATATTAATTTGTTTTTTAAAATGTTTTTTTTTTGATAAGATTGATTAATTAATTAAGGCATTTGAAAAATTGTGAGCTCTGTTGTTTTCTCTAACCATTAGAGTTGACTGCTAGGTGGATACTTTTGACTGAAACCATTTGGTATCCAAATGGCTTAAATAAAATCATCGGACTTCCTAGGGTCCGAACCCGCAACGTTCGGTATACACCAAGACCGAGGGCTAGAATTGTCTTTATCTTAAATTAGAAAATTTAGATGTTTTTATTTTAAGCGGAAACCTTGTTATTTTCGTTGTTATTAGGTTTTCGGTTCCTAACATAATCACCGAAAAGAGAAGGAAATGCTTATTAAGTTTAATTTTCTATCTGGAATCTTATAAACGAAAGAATTTCTTTCTCTTCTGCTTCTTTGACATGGATCCATCTTCTTTAAAATATTCCCCCTAGCAGGTGTGTCTGAGGAAGGGTCTTTTCGTCGGCGTTTGGGTTCAGAATAATATCTCGTCATCCATCCAAGCATGCATGCATGCATGAGCTTTGGTTTCCATCTTCATTCCCTTTATTTACATAGTTCCAACATTACTATTAATTATTGCTTTATTCACGTAGGCATTAGATAAATGTCGCTTTTATGTCGCTCTCGAAATGCTCTGATTAGCCTAAACTAAATAGGGAAATTCAGAGAACTATCTACTTCAAGTTTAGTAAATTCACTTCACGCTAATTTTCACATAGCGTGATATGACGTCACTCGGTCGTACTAATGACGTCATGTCCATGTCGTTTCATTTACGCCTGACTCCGACATGATTTTAAACATGCAACGTCAACCCGAAACAACTAAATGTGTGTGTCATTTAATATTTTTATTTATTTTTTTTTTTAAATCTTTAAACCGACTTTCATTCATTCATTGGTTACAAATGCGCTCTACGGAAGATATAAAATTATTTATTTTTTATTTTCTTCTAGATCTTACTTCCTTTTCCTTTTTAAATTGTAGGTCATTTAACATGTTTCTACCTAACGACAAAATAATTATAACGCTCTCCCTCTTTTTTTCCGTGAGTTGAACAAGGATATACAACTCGTGATTAACCCCACTAGAATTTATTAAGAAAAAACAGGGGATGGGAGAAGAATAATAAAAATGAAAAATTTCAAACACCATCCTCAGTATATAATTGGAAGATATGTTAATTTAATCGAATTAGAATCCCCAAAAGCTTTTATTAATAGATATTAATCTTTAATCATCTTTTTTAACATGGGAATGATTTTACTAATCACATTAATGATCTATCGGCTATATAAAGGCTTAGTGGGGGGAGTGGGGATTATATTTATAAATACACATCTTTTAATTATTAAATACTGATGGTCATCGAAGTAGTAAAAGGATAATATAATGGCGCAGAGGTTATTTTTTTTATATTTGAAATTTTGAAATTGAAAAAATCACCATTTTTACTTTCTCTTACCTACATGTTAATATATGTCGTTTTGACAGATATACAAGTTTTGAGATCCCCTGAATCCAAAAAAGGGGTTTTCGCGAAATGGTCTGTGTCTGTGCGTCTGACTGTGTTCAATTTAATGGATGGAGATAGGCGGAAACGCCCAAGGGTCACTAGTGATGTGTGAGATAGTGTGTGTGTTCAATTTAAAGCATGAAAGAATTGAGATACGTGACTGAAATTTCATATTTAAGTTAGACACCCCCCCCCCCCCTGGAGAATGAAAATAATATTTTAAACAAAATCGGCCAGAGTAGGACTAGTACCATACTTTACTAATGTACTTTTTCAGTTTTTTTTTTTTTTCGCTCCTTAACAGCTTCGCTCCTGCCCCGCTTTAATTTTTAATATATCGGCGGAAACTAAACAAATGTCGATACAAAAATCTGGTGTGACAAACACCACCTAAAAGTAAGAAAAAGTTGTGCGCTGTGAGATCAGTCCCACCAGATTTTTAGGCTTTATTTTATTTATCCATGACAATCACATCGAAAACAATTAAATGCCCCTCTCCTGAATCACCCTGATAACATTTTTCTTGCTCAATTTATCTCAAATCTTTTTTTTTTTGTACCTAATTGATGCATTCAATGAATCCCTCTCCTAATTCTAAAAAAAAAAAATTATTTTTTCCCCTTTTCATTTTTTTTTTCTTCGTTAAAAAAAAAAATCATCCTGATTATTCATTTCTGTTATGCACCGGTGGTTTTAAAAATCCCCAGCAGTTCGAAATCTCCAATTCATTTGATTTTAAAAGCACACCCAATTGTCAAATAATGACCGTCATTCATCGCGGTAAGCCGAAGCTGGATTTCGACTTTCTCGTATTGATTCGCAGCGTCCCGGATAATTCCCTTTGTCATTCAGCTGCCCATGTAAAATGCATAACTATCGAACGAAACCTCTAAATAACCATTAGGCCCATCCCTTGCAACTTTGTCCATTCGTTTCATACTCATTCCCTCTGAAATACGATTTGCAATAAACTAAATCTCATGCCTTATGATTAATTAGTCCTCGATGTCCGCTGGGGATTTTGAGTAGAATTAAATTATCACTGATGAATTAAAACATTTGATCCGCAAAATTAGAGAAATTGTTAGTAATAGTCCACTTGGCAATAAATTAGAAATTTTATTCTATAGAGATGTTTAAACATTGTCACTTGGCTTGATTAAACTCTTGATCAAAAATTTTCCGACCATCTACAAACCTAACAGTCTGTTCGATCTATATTAAATTTAAGAATGGTAAAATCTTGGTATATTTTTTTTAAACTAGATTTTATTTTTATACTGTAACTCTCTATTCTATAGATGGACCGTTTATTTTGAAAGTGGTGTAAGTCCATTTTCTATTGTTTCGAGAAAATGAAAGGTTAGCATATCTGTTAATTAAAAAATCTAGGCAAATTATATGAAGTCTGGCAATGTTACTGATTTATCAATATCTAATTTGGTTATATAAATTCTTTTAGGCGAATTTGACTAAACTAAAGTATTTTTCGGGCTGCAAATGGACTTACACCACTTTCAAAATTAGCCAATTGTAAAAATCGTTGAATTTCAATTTTGAAAAATCAAATCCAATATATCAATATTTTCAACCAATTTACATTTTCTCCATTAGTGTTTCTTCTTAACTGTTTTTATTTTCTCTTACCCTATATGTGAAATATATAGAAAGAGAAAGTATTGCGATCATGTCAAAAATTCATATCGAGATTTTGATGGATATAAATGTTTTGAGGTCCCTTGAGTCCAAAAAAGTGGGTCCCGCAAATTGGTCTGTGTATGGACATTTTTAACCGTGAAGGAAATGAGCTACGAGATTGAAATTTTATATTTAAATTAGGCACAAGCCCAAGTCGTGTAAATAAGCTTTTAAACAAAATCGGCCAAAAAGTACTAGTACTTTACTGAAGCACTTTTTCAGTTTTTTTTTTTCGGTTTTCTCAAAATTCGCTCCAACGATTTTTAAAAAAATTCATAAATCAACTATTTTTTAGATGTTCTTTATATAATATATAATATAAAATTAAAAATTTGGTGGTGATAGCTCTGTCTGCTGTTGTCACTCAAACACAAAAACTGGCTTTATCCAAGATTATAGAACAATTTTGTTGAAACTTGCAATTTAGAGAGAGTTTATAAACCCTTGAATTAAAAAAAAATTTGATGGCTCTAAGCGTTCATCTGGTGTTGACACTCAAGCCCATTCTGAAAACTTCAATAGCCTGACATGTGAAAGAAATAAATTTTACCGTACGGTAGCGCCATCCCCTATCTTGACGGTGATTTGGATAACTAATAAATAATTCTCGTTTGAGCTCAAGCTAAAGGCAATACACACACATGCCAAATCAAAACGTCCCTTGCATGATCTCGTAAGGACGATAAATAATGATAAAAAATTTTAAAACTAAAATTATTTATTTAAATTCATTAAACCAATTCGTAGAGTAATCCCTTTACTAGTTTTTTTTTTTTTTTTTTTTTATATATCTAGATGTGAATGGCCTTATTTTCAATAAAACTAGGCCAAGTTCAAATTTTATTAGGTAATAAAAAAATAAAATTTAGTCTCTTTCATTTTATATATGGCTTTGTGACGTATTGTTTTCTTTTGTTTTTTGTGTGCCTGAGTGGATTTAATTTGTTCTTTTCAAATTTATTTTAGGGACTTTTAAAGTGAGATTATTTTGGTTTGAGGCTTCTAGAGGTTACACTTCTCTCATTCTCTTGTCCCTTGGAGGTTATCCATTCCGAGATTCAGTACTGATTGGCATTGCTTAACATTAATAATCTCTATTGCTTTTCTGATGAAGGAAATAGAAAAATCAAAATATACCCTTGAAATATTAATTTTATTTAAATAATTTGTATAAACAAAATTGTTTTATTCATCATTCTGAACAAAAGAAATTTAAAAGAAATTTCCCAATTTGAACATTTAACCAATCATCTTTAAGAGACAATATTCTCAGGTTGCTTAGTAGATTGACAGACACAGACACAGACGTCTGCGCGCCTTTCTATTTTTGGATGCTGAGTCACTCTCGATTGTCGTGTTTTATGATCTCGTTGACCTTGGCCAGTAGCCTTGCAATCAATCTCCTTTCTCTTTCACTCTCATTATAATTGAAGATATGAGTGCAAAAGCTAGATAATAACCAAATGAAAAGTTTTGAAAAAGAGAAAAACTTTTTACATTACATTTAATTTGTATTTTGTAGATTATTTAGAAAAAAAAAAAAAAAATGTGAAAGTATTAATGAATGTGCATTTACATATCGATTTTCAGCGCTACGAATTGTGTGTTGTGCGCCAGTCCCACCATTTTTTTTTTTTTTTTTTTATTGCGTTTTGAAGATTTTTGTTGAAATGAATTTCTCTCATTTTATTTCATGTAAAATGAATTTATTATGTTTTCTACATTGATTTATTACATAATCATAATCCTGTGGTTAATGACAGACAAACATCTGCTAAGACACCTACCTCAAATTGGACTTACACCACTTTCATAATCAATGATTGCTCAATTTCTTTTACCGACCAAATTCCAACTGTAACAAATCATGGGAAATTTTTAAGAAATTTACCACTAACTATTTATATATAAAAAATTTACATTAAATTAAGCACAAATTATGTGATATCTCATTTTTTTTTTTTTTTTTTTGAAAATGGACTTACACCACTTTCAAAATAAACGGTCCATATATGTATACAAAAAAAAATATATATATATATTTGTTTTATAGGTTTTGCATAAATCATCAATTCTCAATTATTTATAAAGTAATTTATGTAGTTTTTTTCACTTTTCTCGAAATTTTTGATTCGTAATTGAGTTAATTACAAATTTCATTCGGTGTTCAAAAAGTCTCCATCTCGTTTAATTATTAGTTATAATATAGGCTAATATTAGAATAGTAGAAATTATACATTTTTATATTTTTAAAACTCTAACCCCTTCGTGGCAGCCAAGATATCATCCGATTTTCATAAAAAATTCAGGTTGTCTTAGTTGTAACATCTTTTCCGCATACGCGCGTTTTTGAATTCAAAAAAAAAAGTGAAAAATTATACTTTTTCGCTCCACCCTCATATATATATAAAATGAGCATCGATACAATTAATGAGCCGTGTTAGAAAGAATGCCGAAGACCTGACTCGAGCCACATTATTATTATCCTTCATAATATGCCATCAGTCTGTCTAAAGAGTCGCAATTAGATATAAAAGTATGAATCCCTCAGTATACAAGCCGGCTGCACAACTAGTTAATTAGACTAATTATTTTCAAAAAAAAATAGAGAATAAAACAAAAGGTATAAGAAAAAAAATACATTAATAAAGCTTGCTTAATATTCGGGAGATAGCATTGTCCACGACCACTGATAAAACGAGATTAAAATTTTAATTAAATAAAAAAAAAAAAAATACTATATCGATACATAAAACCTATTTTTTGTCATATGTTTTAGTAACTTCAACCATCTGGAAACAAAACAAGAACTTAAATTAATTAATTTTCCTTCAAATATTTGTATTGAATTTTATTAATTCTTTGCTATTACTAATAATTTTAATTAAAATAATTTTTTTTTTTTTTCATTGTTTTAATTGCTTTTTATTTTTATTAGAGAAAAGCTTACCACCATGAAACAATCAACCAATCAAAAATCAATTGATATTTTTTATAGGCATATTCAATGATAAAAATTAAATCAATAGGGTAAAGGAACAAGCGTACTATTGGTCAATTAATTTTAGCGTAGGTGGTGGGCATATAATTATCTTGTAATTTTGTTAAATTGTGTGAGTTAACAACCTACACAAATTTGAAATTTCCTCATTTAATATTTAATTTCATCCTTTAAAAATTTACAGTATTTTTTATACTTTAAAAACAATTTCGAATATCAAATTATTTTTTACAAAACATTTTTTAAATTAATTTCTCCCTCACCCCCGTAGAGGTTAAAGAAAGAGACAATGTCAATAATAATTTGGATACCAAATGATATAAACAAATTTGGCTGGATTATTAATATCGTAATATTAATTTATTTATTATATAAGTATCGTTTGCCCCCGGGCTTGGTGTTGTAGTTGGTAGCGTGCATATCTTCTATACCGAACGTCATTTGGATTCTAAATCGCTTAAATAGAAATGACCCCCAATAGATATTATCATATATATTTCTAATGGTTATTGTAAAGTAAGTTGCCGAAAAGACTGTGTGAATGTGTGTGTGAGTGTGAGTGTGAATGAGAAAAAAAAGTGTTCACTTGCACTAAAAAAAGATTTATGTATTATAAATATTGGTCGCTGAAATGAAGAGGAAAGCAGTTAGGCAGGAAGCATCTATTCTAGCTCCTTTTTTACAACACTTTTTTTTGTGTCATCTTCAGTTTTTAAATAGATAAGCGATAATAACTCATCATATTTTCATTTTGTAAAAAAACATTCACACTTTTTTCTCATTCACACTCACATTCACACACACATTCATACAGTCTTTTCGGCAACTTAGGCCATATAAGACTTTGACGATAACCGTTGTAGAGAATATATCTATTGTGGGGTCAGGCATTTCTATTTTCTCATCATATTTTCAAATATATTTGCATTGTTGTTATTTGCATAGGCTATTTTATATGACTGGCTTATAGACAGACGTATTAATAACTCTATTATTTAAAAAACTAAAGATGACACAATAAAATTAGCAGAAATGTTTTGTAATAAAAGAGCTTGATTTAACAATACCTGACTGCTTTCCTCTTCATTTCAGCGAATGAGTACCACACAACTGTTTTCTTCATTAATTATAAATATTGGTTTGGTTGACTAAGCTCAGGACTCCATCAGGCACTTGTGTCGCCTACTGTTCATTAGGACGAATTAGAGACAAAATGTTTAGAAGGAATTGCCTAATGAAAGATGTACTGGAAGGAATGGTAGAAGGACAGTGTAAGAAAGGGAGAAGAAGGAAAAAAATGATCGACGAATTGAAGGAGGAAGATGGATACGAAGGGATAAAAAGATTAGCTCAGGAAAGGGATGAATGGAGAAGGAAGAATCGCCACTAAAGGACCTGCGAAAAAAGCAGAAAACTGATGATGAGAGACAAAAATGCCGATAATTTAGAATATATAAAAGCGATTTCCAGGAATATTCGAAAACGATATAGCCGCATTTTTGAGGAGTGATGTGAGCATAATCCGACAGGGCACTTTTAGGAAACAATATCCTCTGAAGAACAGGGTGATGTAGAAAGTTTAATCATTTTAATATTTGATGAAATAAATGTCATCTCTCAAGCGAGTATATTGAAGCTTCTACTCTTATAATCTTTCTTCAGTATTAGTGACAGCTCTCTTTTCAATTATTCCTGTTCAAGGTGCTTATTTATTGTTTTATCATTTAATAATCCTAATAATATTAAGGTTCTAAGAATTCATTAATGAGATTCATCCTTTATTGGCCTTCGCATCTGTTTATTCATTATGGATGTTGTTTTTGCAAGAATAATTTTAATACTCTCTTTGATGCCCAAAGCATTTTCTTTAATTTTGAAAATCAGTATTTTTTTTTTTTTTTTTTATCTATGACCATAACATTTAAACCAATTACAATGACGCTCCCCTGGATTTTCTTATCCAATATCTCCGAGCCTTAAGATATTTGAAATAAGAAATTTATACTATACAAATTCACACTAAATTCTTACAAAATTTATTTATCTCGTAACTTTCGTGGAATAATGCGTCCACTAATGAAATCCAGGCCTCTTGATCTCACTCAAAAGTTGATATTTATTAATAATAAACCAATAATCCTAATAATTAATTGTGACATGATAGAGATTAATTTAACTGTTTTATTTTTTCAGAGATTTTTTTTTTTATTAACATTAAAAATCAATTATCAGCCTCAACAGGCAGCCTTTATAATCGCTCTGACATTTATATATTAATAACTCAAAAAATATACATTTTAATCAAATAAATATTTTTTTTCTGAATAAATAAATATAAGTTAAGATTTTATGTATGTTAATTATTTTTAGTCTCAAATCATTTTACATAATCTTTGTTTATCAAATTGTATGTAGATACTTAAATAAGCTAATCTTTATCAGAAGTGTTTTTAGAATCAAATGTGCTTATATATATATAAAAACGCCCTAAAAACTAATTAAAATGCAAATTTCAAAATGCTGTTATATTATCCTAGTGACTTGACAGTCGTGCTATAAATTATTTTGCAACATGTTTTAATTACTAATGTCGAGTACATTCTTAATTATTCGCTTCTGTGTATGATATTTTATGAAAAGATAAATGCTTTCAAATCTGTCACACGTTAACAAGTGAAACATTATTTCATTATTGAATCCTCAAAATGATAAAAAAAAGGGTTAATCTAACAAAATTGAAACGTTATTGAGCGTGAATTAAAAAAAAAAAAAAAAATATATATCAAAGGAATTTTAAATAACATAATATGGAATTTATCATCAATCAAATTTTATTAGACTTTTATAACCTATTTTATATATATTAAACATTTAAATAAATTTAAATAAATATTTCTTTCTAAAGCCACTAATTAAGTATTAAAATTTTTTTTTATGAGCTATTTACGTTGAGAGATTAATTTTTTGAGATTTGATTAAAAAGAAATTAACATTTATTGAAAGTAAATTAATACGCCCTTATTATACAAAGTAATATTATTGCTGCCACATTGATTGCTCTATTTTTTTTGTGCTGAGGAAAAACTTTGGTTTGGGAACCACTGTTAAAAAAAAAATGGGATCGGGATGTGTTTGCTTATTCCAATTCCAAAAAATTTGGTGTGACTGATGGTATAGCATACAACTTTCTCTTACTTTCAATAAGGTAAGAGAAAGTTGTGTACTGTGCTCACACCAGATTTTTTTGTGTCGAGATATATTTGCACCTAAGTTCCAAATTGGACCATGCGTTTCATACATAGATGGCACTGAGCTACGAATGCGTCCACATCAGTAAAGTCTACTTCAAACAATTTTCACAAAAAATTTCACAGATTACTTTTTCAACAGCATGTAAAAAATAGTTGATTTATGGATTTTAATCAAAATCGTTTAAGCCAATTTTGAGAAAATCGCAAAAAACTGACTAGTAGTTTTGGCCAATTTTCAAAACGTGTATATCCATCAAAATCTCGACATTATTAGTTTCCTTTTAATAAAAATGATATCTATTCAATCTCCATGAATTACCAAATTAGTCATTAAGTTGGAATTTTTAATCTTTGGCTTATAGGCTATGAATGTTTCGAGCACTCTTATAAATTTTGTTTTAAAATATAGACTATAGTGAAATTTTTTGATCGCCAATTCCATGTTGGCGTCATAAAATGATGATAGGGAAATCAGCGCCGGTAAATAAACATCATTAGTGGTGTATAATCTTTGTCCATCATTTAAGAAAGCATCAATGAACAGTAGATAGGAAAGGAGAATGCAGCCAGGTAATAAGTCTCCAAGAAATTAAACTCTTTTTTCGGGAAACCTCTTCGGTTTTTAAGAGATAACAACCTTCTCTCTCCAATTTTTGGGGGTTATCACCAAAAATAGAAAAGTTTTGGAGTAATGGGGGGTTTTTTTTATCTTTTTTATTATATATTATTATTTTTTTCTAAAATATAATATTCAATTCTTTTCTCTTATATATACAGAGCGCCTAGATAGAGATACAAATTTTTTTTTAATTAATTTAAAATTTAAAATATTTTTTTTTATTAAAAAAACCCTTTTAAATTTTCCAAGAGGAAATAAATTTTTTTTTTTTGTTTAAAAATTTAAAAATTTTTAAAATTTTCCCCTATATTTTCTATTATTTTATGACTTAAAAAAAAAATATAAAATTTTTTTTATTTAAAAATTTTTTTTTTTTGGAGAAATTTTTTTGTGGGGTCTCTATTATAGAGATATTGGGAAGATAGTTTGGGTATAAGGAGAAGGGGGCCCCCGACAAAAGATTTTCCCCCAACCCAAAAACAAAAACAAACATTGTGCCCCCTTTCTTTGTTTCGCCCCCACACCCAAAAAAAAAAAAAATTTTTTTTTTTTAAAAAAAATTATTATTATTTTACTTTTTTTTTTTTGAATTTTTTCGGGCTTCGGAAAATTTTTTTCCCCCCCTTTTTAATCATTTTTTTTTTTTTTTATAAAAATTATTTTTCTTTTCCTTTTCCCTTTTTCCCTATTATTTGGACTTTTTTTTTTCTTCGCTCTTTTTTCCCTTTTTTTCTTCCTCTGCTTCCGGCCGGCCGGGGGGGCGGGCCGCTTTTTGCCGGAACCCGGACCACGGCCCCCAACCTGGTTCCTGGCCCCAGGTGGCCGAAAACCGCAACCCAAACCGAAAATCGGCTCTGAATCAAATAAGAACAAAAAAAAAAAAAAAAAAAATAAAAAATAAAAAAAAAAAAAAAATAAAAAAAAAAAAAAAAAAAAAAAAAAAAAAAAAAAAAAAAAATAAAAATAGTTATCTCTATAGGTTTATTCAAATTCAATAAAAAGATTCATTATAGCTTAAACAACACAATTTTCTATTAGTCAGAGCTAATGACATTATCAACATCTTCTAGGAACCTTCTAGGAAATGTGAATTGGCTAATTAAACTAATTGCATATGAGTTTAATTGATATTAAAATGTTTACTTAGTCTACCAAAATTTATTCATAAATTATTTGGAAACCTATCTAACCAAATCTCTAAGCTGATGAACAAAAGCATATCATTATCAAGTCACTTGCTTTATGATGTAGGGAAAAAAAATTTATTTTATTTATTGCTTACTATAAAATTTAACTTGGAATCCGGAAAAAGAAAATGATCGATCGATTAAAAAAATTGAATTAATTAATTAATGGTTCCATTAAATTTGTATAATAAAAATTGTTTTTTTTTTTTTTTTTTTTTTAAGACTTCGTTCATTTTAATCAAAAATCTGATCATTTATTTTTAATAGAAGATTGAATAGATAAATCATAAAAATCGATTCAAATTACTCTGATTTGATTGATTCACCTTTCAAAGGAGGAATTTAATTTACTTTTTTTTTGGCAAAAAAAAAAAATCAATCATAAAAATATTAATTAGAAAAAAAAGTAAACCACAAAGAAAAAAAAGCTTGTTATGACAAAAATCCAAGGATGAGGGGTCGACGGACCTCACTTTTTCCCTCCAACCCTACCAAGCGTTTTTGCGTCCGGAAGAAATAGGACAGGCCGGTTCATTGCACGGTCTGACGCCTGTTGAAAAGAGAAAGGGAGAGACAGACATACAAAGAACTGAAGGACTTCCTGTCCCAGTCTGTCCCAGCTCGGGCAGCTCGTGGTCGCCATCCACGTGCCCACAAGATGTGGGCCCCTGAGCAATAAATTGGTATTCAATATAATTTAGAAAAATTTTCTTCAGATGGAATTGAAAGCGAACCTCTGGACCCTCCTTAGTAAGGCTGCGCAAAATAATCGATTAATCTATTATTTCTTTTAAAAAAATCGATTATTAAAAATAATAATAAATTAATCGATTATTTCGATTATTTTTCATTAAATAAAAGAGGGGGAAAATGGGAATTTTACAAAAAAAAGGTCAAATGATTTTAGCGAAAGGGAAAATGGAAATTTTATCTGAGAAAAAAAATAGATATAATCAATTATTTTTTTCCATAATCGAAATAATCGATTATTTTTCATAATCGATAATTTTTTGTCCATAATTGAAACCCCTTTGCACAAGAGCTCTAAATATAATTTTCACATGTATGAAGTGCAAGAGTAAAGTGTACTTCAAACAATTTTGAGGGCAAAATGAGAATATACATTTTAAAGAGTATAAAAAATAATTGACAGTGGCGTAGTGAGCTTAACTCGCGTCCGGGGGACAATACCTTTTTAGCGCCCCCCCCCCATTCGAAAACCATATAATATTATATGTAAAATATACATAATTATTATATTACACTAGCACTAAATTTAAAATATATTTTCCAGAAATCAATTATAATAAAAATAAAAATTATCCAGCAATTTTTTGTTTTGCGGAAAATTTGGCGCCCATTTGTGAATAGTACCCGGGGCATAATGACCCCCTTGCCCCCTCCCCTCTCGCTACGCCCCTAGCTGCTACTATCTATCTATTAAACACAACACAAGGCATGTGATACATCGGGATACCTTTCTGGATAAATTTTCACGTAGAATAAGAATTTGCATACGAAATTTTAATACCTCTATTAGTTTTCGATTAATTGATACATATTCTAAAAATATAAGATTTTTAATTTAACCACTTCTTAAACATATGACACGGGGAAAATATGGGGGATTTGATGAGGATTAAGAATCTACTTTTGTTATTTTTGTATCTCAATTATTTTTCGAGTTATACTCAAAAAACGATACAAAATTTGAGAAGGCTTAATATCATTAAACATAAAAGGTAGAAGATATTTAAGATATCGAATAAATTTTGTATTTAATGCAGATAACGAATCAATAGACACCAATTTTATATCTTTTTTAGTTTTTAGCAAATTTACGAAAATTCAAGCAAACATAGATGTGACTCTCTCTTATTAAATAGAGCAAACTAGTAATTGACATAAATGTGTAAGATTCAGGATTTAGTGCTGATTTTAATGCACTATTCACTCTTTATATATATTGAATAGTTTTTTTATTATTTTGAAAAGAAAAAAATTCATCTGTCAAAATTAATTAAAATCGATTTTTTATTATTTTTAGGACATTCCTTGGCCGAAAATGGATTGTTTTAGTTAGAATATTTTATATTTCAATTTATTCAATCGATATCAAGCCCTAAATGTGTTTATTTAATTAAAAAAAAATAAATTAAAAAATATTGGAGTTGACATTCGAAGTCGTGAGTGTCATCAACAAACCCTCATTTTATGTGGGCGTAGCTAAATAGAAAAATTCCTATGGCTTTATAATTGATTCAAGAGACCAGTTTTGCATTTTGCCTCAAATCCTTGAATAAATAAGAGAGATTTAGCGATTTTTTGAAAAGCGATCTCGCGCGCGACGAAAGGCTTAGATAAGAGTTACGCGAGTCTCCCTGGCTGGTCCCTGGGCGCCGATCGAATTGGAAAAAAAAATTGATGCTCTTCCATTAGTTGAAATAATTGTCAAATTGATTGATTTCATCTGTTTATACTCAAATTTTATAAAATTTAATTCTAAATAAAAATGTTGCTAAATTAAGGGATCTTAGAAATTTTTACTTTCCCTTACCTCTATATACATGTACTTTTTCAGTTTTTTTCGATTTTCTCGATATTCGCTCAATCGATTTTGATTAAAATTCAAAAATCATTTATTTTTTAAATGCTCTTTAAAATGTATATTTTCATTTTGCCCTCAGAATTGTTTGAAGCAGACTTTACTCTTGTACTTCATTGGAAAGATAGAAGAAATGGTCGCCATGGTAACAAAACATAAATATTTTTCCATACTTATAAATTTTACACTAGCGTGCTAACCTCGTATACCAAACGTCGCGGGTTCGGACCCCAGGCAGTCCGATGATTTTATTTAAGCCATTTGGATACCAAATGGCTTAAATAGAAAAGCCTGGACCCCAAATAAATATATATTATTAAATAACGGTTATCGTAAAAGTCTTAAAGGTTGCCTAAGTTGCCTAAAAGACTGTGTGAATGAGTGTGTGAATATGCGAGTGAATGAGAAAAAAGCGTGAGTGTTTAAAAAAAAAAAAAAAAAAATTTACATCTTGAAAATCGAATGTGCCGTACTGTCGGAAACTAAATACATGTCGACAAAAAAAAATCTACTAGGCTTGTCACACCAGATTTTGTATACATGTTGTTGGTTGTTTATAAACAACGAGCTAGTAAAATAAAATTAACAAGTCTCAAAAATTGAAAGCTGAATTTTACGTATAAATAGGACATAAAATTTCATCCAATTCTGATATGATATGAAATTTTTTTTTTTTTTTTTTTTTCCTTTGAGAAAAATTGACTCTGCATGGACCCTGCCCAGACAGCCTGAATATTGCAGTAATATTGCAGCAATTTTGCCAACCTTGCACAATATTGACAATATTGGAGCAACATTGCTGTAATTTCGCTGCGCAATATTGAAGAAATACTTGTAAGAAATATTGCAGCAATATTGCTGTGGCAACATTGAAGTGTGAATATTGCGACAATACGTGATGGCAACATTGAATAGTGAATATTGCAGCAATATTTAGTAGATCAATATTGCTGTTGCAATATTGAAGTGTGAATATTGTTGCAATATTGCATCAATATTGCTGCTGCAATATTGAATACTGAATATTTCAGCAATATTGCAGTGGCAATATTGAAGCAGGGAATATTGCCGCAATATTCCTGAAATATTACAGTGGCAACATTGAAGGTGAATATTGAAGCAATATTGCAGCACAATGTTGCAATGGCAACATTGAAGTATGAATATTTCAACAATATTGCAGTGGCAATATTGAAGTGTAAATATTGCAGCAATATTCCTGAAATATTACAGTGGCAACATTGAAGAGTGAATATTGAAGCAATATTGCAGCACAATGTTGCAATGGCAACATTGAAGCGCGAATATTGCAGCAAATATTTGTGGTGGTCAATATTGAAGTGTGAATATTGCAGCAATATTGAAGTGGCAACATTGAATAGTGAATATAGGTTAAAATTATCATATCAACTTTATAATATTCATATTAATTAAATTAATTAATGCCCCTGGGTGTGGGATAGTAGGTAGCGTGCCTACCTCTTATGTACCAAACGTCGCGGGTTCGGGACCCAGGCAGTCCGATGATTTTATTTAAGCCATTGCATACCAGATGGCTTAAATAGAAATGCCTGAACCCTCAATATATATACATTAATTACAACGCTTATCATCTGTTTAAATGGCCTGAGTTGCCGAAAAGACTGTGTGAATGTGTGTGTGAGTGTGAGTGCGAATGAGAAAAAGTGTGAATGTTTTTTTTTTAAATAAAAAAAAAAAAAAAAAAAAATTAATTAATGCCCGTGATGACCCGTGGCTCAGAGAGAAGACACTAGCTTCTTGAGCCTGGGGTCCAGGATTCGCTTTCCGTCCCCAGCAAGGGCGGTCCCAGAGGGGGTCAGGGGTCGTGATTCTTCAAAATCTTTTTTTTTTTTTTAACACACACTTTTTTCCCACTCACTCTCCCATTCACACAATCTTTTCGTAACTTAGGCCATTTCATCTAAACGATACTTATATTTGATTAATATATATTTATTGGGGTCCAGCCCACTATTTATATATTAAAAAAAAAAAACAGTGACCTCCTCCAAAATGTAAGGCTAGGACTGCGCTTGGTCCCCAGGCGAGAAAAATTATTTCATTTGGAATTGACTGCAAATAATTTGAAATAAATAGGATGGGGTCTAAATCGCCTTGGATACCGAAAAGAAAAAAAATTAAAAAATTAAAAAAAAAAAAAAAAAATTAATTTTATTTATTAAAATTATTATTTTTTTACAATTGAAGTGGGACTTTTTGTTTAAAAAAATTTAATAGTACTACATACTTTAAATTGAAGCAAGTGGCTTAAAAAGGGGAAATTTCATATAGCTAAACGTCCGAGGCAAGGGGGAGTCGAATATTGGAATCAAGACATTGGAAATATTGAAATGCAAAAAACTCGTGTTCAAATCCCTCTATGAACAAGTTTTTTTTTTTTTTTTACTCCTGCAATATTGCCACACTCCATGCAATATTGCCATTAATATTCCATGCAATATTGCCACAATATTCCATGCAATATTTCCACAATATTCCATGCAATATTGCCGGAATATTCCCGTAATATTGCTGCAATACTTGCAATATTTTTTGTAATATTGCAACAATACTCCATTCAGTATTGCCACAATATTCCTGCAAGTTACAAAGAGGCGGACATAGGAATATTGCAACAATGTTGCTGTATTGTTCCTGCAATATTCCCTGCAAGGTTAAATATTGCAATGTAAGATTCCTGCAATATTAATGCAAGATTCCAGGCTGT
>JAKCPI010015464.1:0-13290 GCA_023213315.1 Euborellia annulipes
AATATTTTATTTTATTAATAAATAATGAAAGATTAGGTTAATAATACTTCGATTGTTGGCAATAATTAAAAGTCATTAAATTAGTTTTTTATCATAAAATATACGTAATTTTGTTTATTTTCTGTTTAAATACGTAAATTATCAATTCAAATTTGTTTTATCCTAAAGGTAAGAAATAATAATACAAAATAAAAGAGGAAATTTTGTTTATTTTAATAAATAACAACGTAATATTTTTTAGTTTGTATTTCAATAATAAAATGGATTCTTTTGAAAACAGTAAGTAAAATAAATTTTCAATTATTAAATTGAATTTAATATTTTTAATTTGCTTAGCCAATGTTTAGAGAGAGAGCTTTGGCTATTATTAAACTAAAACTAGAATGATTATCCTAATAGATTCTTGAGTCCTTAAGTGGAGGGGGGATCTCCTTTTGTGTTCCTTCCATTATGATAATTAAACGCAAAGATCGATTAAATTTTTATCCTCTAAGTAATTATTTAAAGCCATGAATGTAAATAATAATAATAATAGGATAAAGAAAGGGACTGATGCTATTTATATTCTTAAACCCTGCCAACAAAACGCCATCTTGACCTCTGGTTAATCCCACCACTAGATTGCTGCTCTCTCTTTTCTGATTTATGCGAATCCTTCGTGTAATTGCAAATTTTAAGCACCAATAAAAAACGACGTTTCCTTAATTAAACCAAGAGGGGGGAGGGAGAGGGGTATTGTTGTCTGGGGAGGGGATTAAATGACACTTTATAGATAGGGTATATAGTGTCTACTATACTCTCTTTTGTCATTCTCCAAGGAGGACATTAGATTAAAATATTATTTTATTGTTCATTCAAAAATTGACGTTTCTGTGTGGACTACCTACCATCAGCGTTAATCTTTACTATAAAGTTCGCTTCCACTAGAGAGCGCTAACTTGCTTCATTCATGATTCTTTCGTTCTTCACGTTGTGATTCGTTCTTTGAATTAAAATTTAAAATTGCCATGATAATATTCAACATAATATGCCTTGAAAAAAAAATTGTTTACAATTAGAAAGAAAATAACCGTCTGCCAGCTTAGATAATAGGACTTCTCGTTCCCCAAAGTCAATCTCATTCACTTCATTTTACCTGTTTGATACCTATCTTGCCGAATTTATGTGGTATAGTAGATTTCGGTCCGGTGCAAAGTTATAGATACGGCAGATATAGTGGCCTATTATACTCTTTTGGCAGTTAGATTTTCTTTTAGATTAAAAAAAAAGCTGTTAAAACAAATAGTCCGAATGAAAAGAACGAAAGAATCATGAACGAAGAGCCAGCGTAAAAAAACCACTGAAGTGTAAGCCAGCGCTCTCTGGGGAGAACGAACTTTATAGTTCTTTTTTTGACATTTGCTCTTCGTTCATGATTCTTTCGTTCTTTTAGTGTCATTTTGGTTTTTTCAGTCAAAAACCAAACAGTTCGAAGCTCCGGGGGGGGCCCCCGGGTTTGGCGTAGTAAGTAGCGCGCCTACCTCCTATACCAAACGTCGCGGGTTCGGACCCAGGCAGTTCGATGATTTTATTTAAGCCATTTGGATACCAGATGGCTTAAATAGAAATGCCTGACCCCACAATAGATATATTCTCTACAACGGTTATCGTCAAAGTCTTATATGGCCTAAGTTGCCGAAAAGACTGCGTGAATGTGTGTGTGAATGTGAGTTTGAATGAGAAAAAAGTGTGAATGTTTAAAAAAAAAAAAAAAAAACGATTAGGTCGGGAGCCCTGCAAGTTGTTAAAAAAAAATCCTTACCTTAAGGTTGTTCGGATAGTAGGCCTACATCGTAAGTCATAATAGAATCTAAATTTTTTTTTTTTAAATAAAATTATAAATTTGAATGCCAAAATTCCTTATTATAATTTAGTCGTGACCTATCATAGTTTATAATTGGATTAAGTTAATAATTTAATTACCAAAAGTAATAAATGAATGACTTTTGACTTGAGCAGTTTTTCACGTAATATAGAACTGGCAACATTGTATTCATTAGCTGTTTATTTTAAATCTTAAACGCCTTAAATTTAATATATTACAATGATTAATGCACATCAGTTTAAACACAATGGACGATTTGCGAGAAAAAATATCGTAAAATGGAAAAAAAATGTATCTGACAGTGAGAAAAGAGTATTATTTTATGCGATGTTGCCAGACTGGTCTGACGGCTTCCTTATTTTTAAATATTGGCGACTGTCATTTTGGAGAATTTTTTGACTTTTTTGTTAAAATATCTTTAAAAGCCTTCGGCAGAAACTTTTGATTTTATGTTTAACGTATTCCTCGGAAGTGAATTGATAAAAATGTAAGTTTTTTGTTTTTTTATCTATTGCAGAAGTGGCTATATAATTCGATATGTGTGCGTTTTGTCGACATTCCTCATATACTACATATTAAATTTCATTTTTTTTAAAATTAATTACACGATAACCATACGTCAGATCTGCTTCAAAATTTTATTTTATACGTATGTGATAGTGATTAACAACATATTAAAAAATTAGCTTTTAAGCTAAAAAAAAGTGCTTTAATGTCCGAACAACCTTAAGTAACTAACCCATTTCTTTTTTTTTTTTTTTTTTATTGATTATCTTCCAATTCGTTTCAAATATTTTTGCCGTCGAAAAGATTTATTCTCTCTCTTGCATTGTTTCTATCCAGTGGAGCATAAAATATCACCTCCTCCTCCTCCTCAAACTTCTTCTTAAAATGTTATCAATATGCCCGGCTTCTTTTATTAAAAATAAAACCATCATTTTTTTTTTTGCTTTTTTCTTTTTAAGAGTTTAATAAAAAAAAAAAAAAAAAGAAATTATGAGAATTATGAAATTGTTTCTTGATGGCTGGATTATTATAATATGCGTTTCGAGTGCCGATCGCACTCATCATCAGGAACAATTCGTCCTCCAAATAGTAAAGAGAATTTTCAAGCAAATGACAAAGAGCCTGATATTTTAACACCTATTTTGTTCTGATGGCACTTGAAACAAGTTTTCCGTGAGATTAGAACTGAAGCAACCAGCCCTAGAAGGCACGTGTACACTGTAGACTTTTTTGCTAGATTTGGTCTCGCTAGAGCTATATGAGACTCAATCTACAAATGGACACACCATTGAGAGCACTCTAGCTAGATTAAGTCAAAGATCTAGCGAGATTGACATAAATCTAGTTAGAGTAGACACACCTCGGAGACTTTGTCTCTAGAGTGATCTCGCTCTATTTGACTGATCAAATAGAGCAGTTGCTCTAGCTGCTTTTGACAATCTGAATTGAGTATCTTTTTCCTTATTATTGGTTCTATCTTATTTACTAAACGATCATAGTCTTTAAACCTTAAATGTTTTTATTCGATTTGAAGTCATCATTATGAATTTATTTCAAAGATCAGTAAATATTTCTGTCTCTCTAACCTAACTTCTAACACCCTTCGTTTCTTGTTTGTTCGCTGTTCGTGTTTATTTCTTTTCCTCATAATTAATATTATTTCGTTATTGATTTTATTTTTCAATCATATCAATAATTAAAAGATTCAATTACTATATTTTATTTAATAATATAATAATTATTTTGAAATTTAATTTTAAAAAAATTTGTAATAATATATAATTTAAAATATTTATAATTGAAAAGTTTTGTTGAAATAAAATATTAATAATTTTAATGAATTTAAAAGAAAAGAAATATACTGTATTAAATTTTAATAATGAATGCGTGGAAATAAATCAAGCTAGCTTTTACTCTACAATGTACACGTACCTAAGAATATTTATTTTTCTTTCTAGAGGATCAATTCCTTTAATTAGTTATCAAATCCAATTAGGCTAATAACAATAATAAGCTCGTTACAATGCATTTAGAGATTTATTGGGTGGCGGTTAATCTCCAATCCGGTTAAATACCCCAATTAAATTACTCTACGTTTAATCATCATAGTATAAATAAATTCTTTTTTTTTTTTTCGAAATGTGTATGTAAATTCAACATTCCAGCAGCCACGACAATTAGTTGGTTGACGTAATGGACTTATTTTCTTTGTCTTCTGTTAGAATTTTCTTATTTTGTAATCTTTGTTCTTTGGAATTATTAATTTAAACAATGCTTAAACATAAAAGTGTATTGTGCCATTCTTTTTTTTTTTTTTTTTTTTTTTTTTCCTATTCCCATAGAGTCCTTGTGTCATTCATTCAATAAGTGTTAACAAGGGGTGGTTTAGAAATCCCTTCTTAATCCGTGGGATTGAGGGAGATGAAGCGAAGGTCTTATCTCTCTCTCTCTCTAGCAGAACGGGAACAAAAAGTTGTGGACACGTCTGGTCTTGGTTCCGCGTTGCTCCGGGTGAAGTCTGGTGTGCCACAGGGTTCGGTGTTAGGGCCTATTTTATTTTCTATCTTTATTGGGGATATCAGCCATTGTATCAGGCATTGCAGGTATCAATTATTTGCAGACGATCTGCAGATATATCTTTCAGGGTCCATCGAGAGTCTTGGGGCGACAGTGGTCGGGGTGAACGAGGATGTTAATAGAATATGTGAATGGGCTGTGAGTAAAAAGTTAATTATAAATCAAAACAAGACGAAATCTATCATCTTCGGGAGTAGCAAATATGTGAACAAATTAGCTAACATTCCATCAATAATGGTAAATGGCAGGCGGTTAGAGTACTCGGATACGGTCAGGAATCTGGGAGTTATCTTTGATAAAACTTTAAGTTGGAACGACCAGATACTGAGCGTATCCAGGAAAGCTATAAAATTTTATACCAACTAAAAAAAAGCAAAGACTGCCTGCCTATGCCTATCAGGAAGATGATAGTAAATTCTCTCATTGTCCCTCACTTTGACTACTGTTGCCTCGTCACCAGCGACATGACTGGGGAGCGAAGAAGGACTCTCGAACGTGTGTTCAACTCCTGCATTCGGTTCATTTTTAACGTTCCCTTGGACCAACACATAACGCCCTATTACAACAAATTAAATTGGCTCAAACTTTGGCAAAAGAACTGAATATTATATGGGGTGTTATGTCTTTGGTCTATTGGGGAGCGATAGACCGGAATATCTGCGTGAGAGGCTGACCCTGAGGGCTTCTGCCAGAGTTAGAAATTTGCGCGGTGGCGATTTGGACTTGCAGGTGCCACAACATAGAACGGCAACATTTGGGTCCTCCTTTTCTGTGGCAGCTGCTAAGTTCTGGAACGCGATTCCATCCGAGATTAGGGGCTCGCGAACATTATGCACATTTAAGAGCAAACTTTTTTAAATATCATTTAAAGGAGCAGGAGCGTTGATACTATATTGGGAGAGACCTAGTTAACATAATGTAAATACTCTTTGAGGCTTTAGGAGGCAAATGCCTCAGAGCCTAATAAAATACCTATCTATCTATCTCTCTTTTCGCTCTCAACTTGAATTTCAATGATATTGGAAGATGATTTGTTAAAGTGATCAAAAAAAAAAAAAAAAATTATTATCACTAACAAGCCGCCTGCAGCGGACCCTTCGCCTTTTTTTTAAACACTCACACTTTCTTTTTAAATTAAAATTAATTACATACTGGTTTTTAAGAAATGAATAAGAAACCAAAGCAGGGCAGCGCAGCTGGTCATTTATATTTGTATTCCCACTGTTTGTTTTTTAATAAAAGATGAATCTTTCTAATATTTGTATTCCATATTTGACTTAGAATGAAAGGGGGGGGGGGGGATATTACATAATAAAAGGAGATGAAATCATATTTAGTAAGAGCAGAAGCCAAAAAAGGTTAAAAAAAAAAAAAATTAGGACAATAATATAAAAAGCTCTAAGTGCCATCCATACTAGCCTGCTCGCTTTTACTTTTTTTCAATTGCATCACAATAATCAAAACATCGCCATCATCAAGTTAATTGAAAGTTGCGTTCTGTGCTTGTCACACCAGATAAACAGCCGATCTTGTTATTCTTTTACTATAATATAAAAAATTATTATTTAATAAGCAGTTCAAGTTGTTATATAAAGCAAATATGAATTTCAAAATAATAACAATAATTATGATTTCCCTTGAAAAAAATCCCAAGATCACGGCCTCTCGCTCATTTATACCTGCTACACTCGCATTTGCTCTGGCTTTGTTATATAATTTGTATATTGAAATAAAATAAATTATTAAATAATTTATTTGCATTTATTTAAAGGAAATAAATTTTATATGCCATTAAAATTACATATACGAAGCTATAACTATAAAATTAATATTATTTTTACAATTAATAAAATCTAGAAATTTGATTATATATATACATATATATATATATACATTCTACATCTCTTCTTTTCAAAAAGTTGTTGGCTCTTGAGCCAGATACCGGTTATTGGGCTTAGTGCGTATTATTAATTGACTGAGGGGGCTCGCTGGTGTAGCGGGCTAGGGTGTCGGCTTCTACAAAGAAGATCCCTGTTCAAATCCTGGGCGTAAGGGAGTTTTCATTAAATAAAAATATTTATTTAATGTAAACAAATCCTCAAGCAAGCTCTGGATTGGAATATTGGGTCTCACCACAATAGCCCCCAAGCAACTCTAGGGGAGAGGGAATTGCTGTAAAACACATTTAATCATATAATAGCTGATTGCTTTTAGCATAAAAGATAATTAACTTTTAAGTTCAAGATCACGAACATATGTGCGCATCGTGTTGCTATATTCATTGTAAAAAATATATAGGCCTACATATACACATATTCTACATCTCTTCTTTTTAAAGACTAATTAAAAACTAAAAGAATTAAATCTCGCAATTATTATTCAACGATAAATTCAATAAATTAAAATTTAATTAGGGTTCTATAAATCCTGACTACCCCCCGAGTTTGGCGTAGTAGGTAGCGTGCCTACCTCCTATACCAAACGTCGCGGGTTCGGATCCAGGCAGTCCGATGATTTTATTTAAGCCATCTGGATACCTCCTATGGGAGGCCATTTTAATGTTGGGGTAGGTAAGTCAAAACGACCCATTGCGAGATTTAATTATTTTTATTTTTAACTAGTCTTTAAAAAAAGAGATGCAGAGATGTATATATAATCACAATGAATATAGCAACATTATGTTCGTGATCTTGCACTTAAAATTTAATTATCTTTTAGGCTAAAAGCAATCAGCCTACTATGATTAAATGTGTTTTAATTCATTAGTTTAGAATTACAGGCAAGAAAAACGGGAAATTTCACTTTTTTTGCTTCATCCAGAATATCTTTATTACGTAGTTCAACTTTATTTATCTTAATTATTTTAAATAATAATAATAATTAAATCAATTGTTATTATTCCCTCCTCTCTCTCACCCCTGACTCAGTCAAGTAATAATAGAACCCTAATTAAAATTTATTGAATTTATCAAAGAATAATAATTGCGGGATTTAATTCTTTTTTATTTTTAATTAAAAAGAAGAGATGTAGAATGTATATACCGTGGTATATAACCAAATTGCTATATTTTATTAATTGCACGTGTTAAGTCATTAATTTCGTAAGAAAGTTTTGTGACCCTTAGCAACAAATGACACGAATGATAATCGAAAGCGCCAAGGTTCCCAATTGAAATGCATACATGTCTTTTATTTATTTATTTATGCAATCACATGGGAGGAATTGCAGAAGCGATTAAATGAACGCAGATTACCTCTCTCTCTCCATCTCTATCTCTCTGTCTGTCTGTTTATTTTATTACTATGCACTTTCACTTTTTTCTTACAGAGAGCAGAAAAACATGTGCATCTATATTCCTAAAAATGAATCAATATACTGGTATAAATACCAGATACTACAGTATTTAGAAATTATCCGCCTAATTCATAAAACCTTAAACAATGTTTAAAGAGAATTTGAAAAGCATTTTAGCAAAATCTTAATTCATAAACATATTTTAGGCCTAAATACTTGTTTAAATTCCTATTTTAACTAGACAGGCGAGACCCCTTGTTTAAGCTCACTAATAAACATTTTGTAACCTCAAAATTTTCGATCACAACAACTTGACATTTGAAATAGCCTATAATATCATAGGCTTTTAATAAAAATAAACGTAAGTAAAAATTCAAATGTATTATATGTTTTTTCATGAACAAATTATTAATCTTGATGAATTAATATTTTCAGAATAATGCAAAGTATTGAAACGATAAATACAATATGCAATATTATGAATATGGCCAGGGCCGCAGACAGACTTGACGGGCCCCGGGGCTACTTAATAATACGGCCCCCCCCCCTCACCCATTAAGATTTTTTAGGTATGTAAAAGGCTATTGTGGCCTTTATGCCAAAAAATTTTTTACACAATTTTTAAAACAGTTATACATAAGCTTAGCTTACAATATTTATTTAAATAAAAAAGTTATTTAAAAATTTTTCAAAATTTCCTAAACATAGGGTTACCATAATTTATTGAGGCCAAACCCGGACAGACGACTTCCGGGGTGGGGTATGGAAAATTTTTTGAAAATTAGACACTGAAATCTGCGTTTTTAGCTATCCTGAGACGTGAAAAATATTACTTGCTTAGAGCTTAAAGGGCCCGGTGCCCGGGCCCCCACAGGAAAAAATGTGCAAAAAATGATTTTCTTTATTGAAATTTTGAGATTTGAGCTTAAAGGGCCCGGGCATCCTCAGGAAAAAAGGCAAGTTTTTGAGCTCAAAGGGCCCGGGCCCCTTCAGGAAAAAAGGCGAGTTTTTGAGCTTAAAGGGCCCGGGCCCCTTCAGGAAAAAAAAATTCAAGAAAATGATTTTTTTAAATTGAAATTTTAACTATCAAAATTATTTTTTATTAGAATTTTAAGGTTGGAGCGCAAAGGGCCCGGGCCCCGGGGATATAGCCCCCCTGCCCCCCCCTGTCTGCGGCCCTGAATATGGCCTATCAAATAGATAAAAGGATTATGCCTGGGAGAAGATTATTTAAAAAAAAGAAAAAATCCTTTAAGATCTTAAAATCTGTTACTATTATTAGTTACAATACATTTGAGTTTCAATATTTGATAGAAATTCAAACATATTTAATTGATTGATTGATATTTGATATTTAAACATATTTAATTTTCATTAAATCAAACTTAAGTAATTATTATACAAATGTATTTTTATTTAGCTTATTTTTATGGCTTTTAATTGATTTAAATTCCTTTCAGTTCCTTTGGAGAATGCATTGAAACTGAAAAAAGGGGTGTGCTTATTAGTATCTAGTCCAAATGGAATTAAATGATTTATTGAAAAAGTAATATTTTGAAAAAACTAACCTCTGACATTTATATTTATTTTCATTTTGTCTGTTTTTCTTTACTCGCGTTCAAATCTGTTTTTTATTTTGTTTTAATTTAAAGACATAAGTAATTGCTGAAATAAATTTTTTTTTTATTAAAATAAACCAAAAGCAGTGGCTATGGCAAAAATATTTATCTTTTCTTACTCAGTCAAATTTTGGCTTCTTTTTCTTATTTTTCATAATATTAAATTTTTCTTATTTTTCCATATTCATTTAAATGACAATAATGTTGATTTGTCCAATTATTTGTATTAATTCTATAAGGATCTTATTAAAAACGGTCAAAACAAATTAGTTTGACATATAAATATATTTCTCAATCTCCGCCAGATGTCAGCTTAATGCAACAAATTTTGCAAAATGACGTAGGTTTTTGCCATGTTGCCAAACTTAATATTCTTAAATTTCATATTAGTTAATCTACAGTTTAAATGTGTTTATGAATAGAAAGTTTGCTTAAATACATATTATCGTTTAACAATTGATTAGTTAAAAAGCTTTTCAAATACTCTTTTATGAATTAGGCGGTATATGTCCAAGAATAATTATTAAGGTTAATTTTTTGACAAGAGTTTTGATTCATTGTGACGTTTAGAATTGAAGAATGCTATTATTACCTAAGAGTATTTATGTCTCCCTAATGAGTGCAAACAACTAAAAATATTCCTGAAGAATGTCGCGACGTAAAACAGAAACGTCGACCATTAATTTATATTCTACTCGCTATCTATCGTTTTTTCGCTTTACAAGAATATATAAATATCTTTAATCCGATAAGACATCAAACAAAATATGATTCATGATCGCCGGGTAGTTAGGCAACCAAAAATGTTTCTCTGTAACACACAACTGCCTATTTTTCATGATTAAAATTGATCTCGCCTTGTTTTTGGTTATTAAAAGAAAAAAAGAAAAAGTAAAAAGTGAACGATTTTAAAGAGATGTAGATAATATATATTTTTATATATAAAAACTTATTTTAATATTTAATCCGATTATATTATATTAGCTATAATTTGTTAAATTTGACATTAGAGCGTAAATAAATATTCAAAAATTAATTCAATAATATTATTAATTAATTCAACAATAACTGATAAATTATTTTTAATTGTTGAAAATTGAGAAAATTTTAATTATAATTATTTGAAAGCATTTATACCCGTATAACTAAAATAATTTAATATTATGTTTATTAACCTAATCGAAATATTAAACAAAAAAAGTAATTACCATGAACATATAAACACAAGAGAGATTTTACTACCAATTTTTAAAACTAAAAATAACTAAATTTTAATTTCTTTTTCACTAATAATATATCAGGAGAATTTAATAAGAGATTTTATTTTATTATTATTTTTTTATCGACAATAATTGTTCTGAAGTGATAGGCTGTCTGCGAATAGAAAGAACATCCTAATGTTGGGTTGTGTGCGAGAGACAAGATAGAGAAAGAGACTTAATTGGAAAAGCGCAATCATCCAAGTCTCTATCACCTTCTAAGAAGAGAGAAAAGAGTTTTTGGTATCTCATCTGCATTCGAAGCAACCTTGGTTCTCTCTCAAACATCGATCGATTAAAGAGACTCTTCTCTCTTTGTTCAACTCCAATTTTGTCATCAAACGCTTTTGTTTGTTTGTTCAACTCACTCTCTCTCTAAAAAAAAAAAAACCCACTTTTACCAAACTGGAATCTTAATTGACCTTGGTATTCAAACGATGTCACATAATTCTCGTCTTCAATAGGCTATTAAAAATCCCTCCTAAAAAAATAAAATAAAAATCCAAGGTTATAACAAGAATTTAGAAATTTAATCAAATTCTTGATAGTGTTTTTAATTTTAAAGATTGGTACTAAATGTTCTTACTCATGTTGCTATATTCATAATCATTAATTCTTGAGTTATTTTCATTAAAAAAAAGACATTTATGTACAATGAAATATAGTATTAAAATATAATCTTAAATAAAACAAAAAGATTCTCAAACATTAATTAATAATTGATTGAATAAAATAAAAAAATATTTTTAAATATAATTAATTGATTGTTAAAAAAAAAAAATAAATAGCATGCATTGTTGAAGACAAAAACAAGAGTTAAATTATCAACAATTACTAATAAAATCAGAGATCCATAAATTAATTAAAAAATTGCAAGAAATTTGAAAATTAAAAATTATAGAATTTTTAATTGATTGATTAATTTAAAAAATATATTTAAATTACAAGACTTTAAAATATAATAAATTGATTGTTGATAAAGAATAAGCAAACAAAGAAAAACAAAAGTTAAATTATTCACGATTATTAACACAAGCAATCATGCAATAGATGAACACAAAATTAAATTATTTTTTATGTTGCATATAGCATATTATCTATAATTGAAAATAAACTTTTTTCTCCCCCTCCACCAGGCTTTTTTCTTTATTAATTTATCTTTTTCATTCAAAAATATTGAGGTCAAGGAGAATAACAATTTCTAAATTTCAAGTATTTTTCATTAAATTAAATTAATGAAACAAACAATCACATAACCTTAAAAAAAACAACAACAATAATATATTGTCATTAATTACCTTAATTAGAATCTCTGATTATTGATTAAATAAAAATTTTATTATTATAAAAAAAAAAAAAAAAATACAAGGAATCTGAGAATATAAATTTTCATATCTCTGGCCAGTAAGCAGTTAATGAAGAAATTAAAAAAAAAAAAAATAAATGGAGATTTTTCAAGTTTATTAAAAAAAAAAAAAGTAAAATAAACATAAATAATCTGTTAGGAGTTTAACTTTTTTTTTTATATTAAACAACAAGCTTGAAGATGATAGAAACGTCGTTTTGTGTTTTCATTAAATTTGAAAAGAGAAATTTTTGTTAAAATTAATTTATTAAAGATTAATTGGCAAAAATTTTAACATTTTTTTTTCTTAATTAAACAACAATCTTGAAGATGATCGAAACGTCGTTTTGTGTTTTCAGTAAATATTTTTATTAATTAATTTTTGTTATATATTTTCTTCAAAAATTAATTAATTGACAAATTCATTTAAGGTGTTTTTTTGCTCTTTAAAAAATAATCCCTCGAGTTTCTTTCATTTTGCCTCTGGGTTATATTTTCCCCCACTCCCTACTCACCATCTCTAAAATCAACAATCAAATTGATATTAAATAATAAATTATGGGGGATGAGTAAACAAAAAAAAAGGGCATAATTATTATTTTGATTTGTTAAATAAATAATTTAAATTGAAAATTAAATGAGTATGAATATAAGGCCTATAATATCATGAAAATGAGATGAAATATTTATTTTCATACGCCCGCTGGGCAAACTGAGTAAATAAATAAAAAAAAAAAAAGAGAGGGGAAAAAAATGACTTGTTAAAGTTGATAGGCAACACCATTCTAACTTGAACAAGTATTATATTCAAGTACTCTTATGAAAAAAAAAAAATTCCTAAGTGGAATTAACATATGCAGCGATTTTCTCAATCGATTTTGATTAAAATTCATAAATCAATTATATTTTACATGCTCTTTAAAATGTATATTCTCTTTTTTGCCCTTGAAATCTTTTGAAGCACACATCACTCTCGTACTTTATACGAAAGATAGGAGTAATGGTTGCCATGGTAACAAGATATTTTCCCATGTTTATAAATTTTACAATCTTGAATGTTAATATTTAGGCGGAAACTAAACATCTGGTGTGACAAGCACAGAACATAACTTTCAATTATTGTGCTGTGCGACCAGACACACCAGATTTTTTTACCATGGACTTGTCTTAAAACAAAATAATTGTCGAGTTCTTTGAAAACTATTGGATTACAAAGAGCCTTTGCCCGGAGGGCGGGGCAAGTTAAAGAGAACTTGCAATTGAGATCTTAAAAGGAAAGTGCGAAATAAAGAACGAGCGGGTTAGTAATTGTTTCTAAAACAAAA
>JAKCPI010015465.1:0-10936 GCA_023213315.1 Euborellia annulipes
TATGTCCAAGAATAATTATTAAGGTTAATTTTTTGACAAGAGTTTTGATTCATTGTGACGTTTAGAATTGAAGAATGCTATTATTACCTAAGAGTTTTTATGTCTCCCTAATGAGTGCAAACAACTAAAAATATTCCTGAAGAATGTCGCGACGTAAAACAGAAGCGTCGACCATTAATTTATATTCTACTCGCTATCTATCGTTTTTTCGCTTTACTAGAATATATAAATATCTTTAATCCGATAAGACATCAAACAAAATATGATTCATGATCGCCGGGTAGTTAGGCAACCAAAAATGTTTCTCTGTAACACACAACTGCCTATTTTTCATGATTAAAATTGATCTCGCCTTGTTTTTGGTTATTAAAAGAAAAAAAGAAAAAGTAAAAAGTGAACGATTTTAAAGAGATGTAGATAATATATATTTTTATATATAAAAACTTATTTTAATATTTAATCCGATTATATTATATTAGCTATAATTTGTTAAATTTGACATTAGAGCGTAAATAAATATTCAAAAATTAATTGAATAATATTATTAATTAATTCAACAATAACTGATAAATTATTTTTAATTGTTGAAAATTGAGAAAATTTTAATTATAATTATTTGAAAGCATTTATACCCGTATAACTAAAATAATTTAATATTATGTTTATTAACCTAATCGAAATATTAAACAAAAAAAAGTAATTACCATGAACATATAAACACAAGAGAGATTTTACTACCAATTTTTAAAACTAAAAATAACTAAATTTTAATTTCTTTTTCACTAATAATAGTATCAGGAGAATTTAATAAGAGATTTTATTTTATTATTATTTTTTTTATCGACAATAATTGTTCTGAAGTGATAGGCTGTCTGCGAATAGAAAGAACATCCTAATGTTGGGTTGTGTGCGAGAGACAAGATAGAGAAAGAGACTTAATTGGAAAAGCGCAATCATCCAAGTCTCTATCACCATCTAAGAAGAGAGAAAAGAGTTTTTGGTATCTCATCTGCATTCGAAGCAACCTTGGTTCTCTCTCAAACATCGATCGATTAAAGAGACTCTTCTCTCTTTGTTCAACTCCAATTTTGTCATCAAACGCTTTTGTTTGTTTGTTCAACTCACTCTCTCTCTAAAAAAAAAAAACCCACTTTTACCAAACTGGAATCTTAATTGACCTTGGTATTCAAACGATGTCACATAATTCTCGTCTTCAATAGGCTATTAAAAATCCCTCCTAAAAAAATAAAATAAAAATCCAAGGTTATAACAAGAATTTAGAAATTTAATCAAATTCTTGATAGTGTTTTTAATTTTAAAGATTGGTACTAAATGTTCTTACTCATGTTGCTATATTCATAATCATTAATTCTTGAGTTATTTTCATTAAAAAAAAGACATTTATAACAATGAAATATAGTATTAAAATATAATCTTAAATAAAACAAAAAAGATTCTCAAACATTAATTAATAATTGATTGAATAAAATAAAAAAATATTTTTAAATATAATTAATTGATTGTTAAAAAAAAAAATAAATAGCATGCATTGTTGAAGACAAAAACAAGAGTTAAATAATCAACAATTACTAATAAAATCAGAGATCCATAAATTAATTAAAAAATTGCAAGAAATTTGAAAATTAAAAATTATAGAATTTTTAATTGATTGATTAATTTAAAAAATATATTTAAATTACAAGACTTTAAAATATAATAAATTGATTGTTGATAAAGAATAAGCAAACAAAGAAAAACAAAAGTTAAATTATTCACGATTATTAACACAAGCAATCATGCAATAGATGAACACAAAATTAAATTATTTTTTATGTAGCATATTATCTATAATTGAAAATAAACTTTTTTCTCTCCCTCCATCAGGCTTTTTTCTTTATTAATTTATCTTTTTCATTCAAAAATATTGAGGTCAAGGAGAATAACAATTTCTAAATTTCAAGTATTTTTCATTAAATTAAATTAATGAAACAAACAATCACATAACCTTAAAAAAAACAACAACAATAATATATTGTCATTAATTACCTTAATTAGAATCTCTGATTATTGATTAAATAAAAATTTTATTATTATAAAAAAAAAAAAAAAAATACAATGAATCTGAGAATATAAATTTTCATATCTCTGACCAGTAAGCAGTTAATGAAGAAATTTAAAAAAATAAAAATAAATGGAGATTTTTCAAGTTTATTAAAAAAAAAAAAAAGTAAAATAAACATAAATAATCTGTTAGGAGTTTAACTTTTTTTTTTTATATTAAACAACAAGCTTGAAGATGATCGAAACGTCGTTTTGTGTTTTCATTAAATTTGAAAAGAGAAATTTTTGTTAAAATTAATTTATTAAAGATTAATTGGCAAAAATTTTAACATTTTTTTTTTCTTAATTAAACAACAATCTTGAAGATGATCGAAACGTCGTTTTGTGTTTTCAGTAAATATTTTTATTAATTAATTTTTGTTATATATTTTCTTCAAAAATTAATTAATTGACAAATTCATTTAAGGTGTTTTTTTGCTCTTTAAAAAAATAATCCCTCGAGTTTCTTTCATTTTGCCTCTGGGTTATATTTTCCCCCACTCTCTACTCACCATCTCTAAAATCAACAATCAAATTGATATTAAATAATAAATTATGGGGGATGAGTAAACAAAAAAAAAGGGCATAATTATTATTTTGATTTGTTAAATAAATAATTTAAATTGAAAATTAAATGAGTATGAATATAAGGCCTATAATATCATGAAAATGAGATGAAATATTTATTTTCATACGCCCGCTGGGCAAACTGAGTAAATAAATAAAAAAAAAAAAAAAAAGAGAGGGAAAAAAAAATGACTTGTTAAAGTTGATAGGCAACACCATTCTAACTTGAACAAGTATTATATTCAAGTACTCTTATGAAAAAAAAAAATTCCTAAGTGGAATTAACATATGCAGCGATTTTCTCAATCGATTTTGATTAAAATTCATAAATCAATTATATTTTACATCCTCTTTAAAATGTATATTCTCTTTTTGCCCTTGAAATCTTTTGAAGCACACTTCACTCTCGTACTTTATACGAAAGATAGGAGTAATGGTTGCCATGGTAACAAGATATTTTCCCATGTTTATAAATTTTACAATCTTGAATGTTAATATTTAGGCGGAAACTAAACATCTGGTGTGACAAGCACAGAACATAACTTTCAATTATTGTGCTGTGCGACCAGACACACCAGATTTTTTTACCATGGACTTGTCTTGAAACAAAATAATTGGAGAGTTCTTTGAAAACTATTGGATTACAAAGAGCCTTTGCCCGGAGGGAGGGGCAAGTTAAAGAGAACTTGCAATTGAGATCTTAAAAGGAAAGTGCGAAATAAAGAACGAGCGGGTTAGTAATTGTTTCTAAAACAAAAACAAACAAAAAAACACTGTGCGTCAAAAAAAAAAAAACGTAACATTTTGTTTCTGTTCGAATCTACCTTAATGATACTCTAATTTAAGAAACATTTTATATCTTATCCATTTCTAAGTAACTTTAACACAAATACAAATCATTTTAATACAATTTAAATAAAACAAAGGCAAAAATGTCGATTTTCAATTTGAGAGACAAATCAACATAATTTGTTGAATATTAATTACAAATTTTGTTTTTATAAGAATTTCCAATAAAATAGACAGAGAGAAAAACGGAAATGAAAGATTAAATTTAAAATTTTAGAAATTTGACGTTAATAAATAAAATTACGACATTTTTGTCTTTATTTTATTTAAATTGTAATTATTTATTAAAGTGGTATGGATTTGTGTTAAATTTACTTATAAATGTATAAGACATTTCATATTAAATGTTTAATCAAAATTACAGTATCATTAAGATAGATTAGAAGAGGTCTTTTGAAGAAGAAACAAAGTGGTACGTTTTCACTGAAGCAGGGTATACAGGGTGCCCGAAAATAACAGATACTTCGAAAAGGATATGATTCTTCATGAAAAAATGATTTTTTTCTATAAACTTAATATGTCCAGGGGCTTCGTTTTCAAGATACAGGGAGAGTCAAAGTTGAATTTTTTTTTTTTTTAATATCTAGAGAACCGTTTGCTTTTTCAAAAAACTTTACACATAAAGCAAGCGGAATAATGAACATAAATCATGTACAGAAGCTAAACATTGTATGTCAAAGGGTTCTCGAGATATTAGCAAAAAAAAAAATCAACTTTGACTCCCCCTGTATCTTGAAAACGAAGCGCCTGGGCATATTAAGTTTATAGGAAAAAAAAGTCATTTTTTCATATCCTTTTCGAAGTACCCGTTATTTCCGGACACCCTGTATATAATTGTCCTGTGACAATTTCCGAAAGTAAAATGTAATTGTGCAACTACTCACTCCAGAATTTTCTTTAGTAATTTACCCTTTAATTAATTAAATAGCGAAAATGTGTTTTTCGAGTGAAAAAAAGTTTAAAATGAAGTCATTTTCTCTTTTTTTTTATGAAGTAGTCTCTTTGCTTGTTGAGTAAACTACGAAACCAATTGACGGATTTTTTTCTCCGAGTATTCATTTAAGTGCACAATTATATTTATTTCTAATTGTTTCTTATTTTTCAAAAAGATATTTTTTTTTTTATATAAAAAAAGAAGCTTCTCTCTATATGTATTTTTGGTGATTTTGGAGGAACGGGATCTCTATATCTCCTTTACTGATTACGGCCCTGTAAAATGTGTGTATTTTAACTGAAAGAGGGGATTCAGTCAGCCTAGCATGTTTAATAAAAACTCTCAATAATATAGAGACCTTTTGACTTTAATGGAAGAACATCAGCAGAGAGTTCAGCATAATTGACTCCCGATGCTCTATTTATGTTTTATACACTCTGAAGACGGTTCATTAAATCCAAAACGTCTCTATATTATTTAGAAGTTTTATTAAGCAATTAACAATTCCAAGTTCAACAAGAACAAAATTTCAAATCTTAGGGGTTAAATTGAAATATTCAGTGTGACACAGCACAACACACAACTTTCGATTCGATTAAAATTGAATACTTCAGTGCGCTCACTCACAACAGATATTTTAAAATGAAAAGTATAATTAATAGATTAGTTGAAACAACAACAACAACAACAAAGATTTATTTAGAGATCGATTGGGTAGGCGATAATTCCTCGCACACTGTGTGTGTGTGTTTTGATTTAAAGCCTCTGGAATACTGAGAGAGAAAAAAAATATCACAAACGCCTTCCAAATGACAGATTAACGGCGCTCTAAGGGCGCGACGAGGGGGGGGGAAGGGGGGATGCAAATTATATGCATATTATCAGCCCTATTGGCGTTTTGATTTATTACCTGACATTTTTTCGGACACATAACACTTAAAAGAATTTATTAGAATTGAAAAAAAAATTAAAATATCATTTGCGAAATCCCCCCCCCCCACCCCCAATTGATTGATTGTCAATTATTTATTAATTTTTTGTTTTTCTATATCAACTCCTGCTGACGTAATACTTGTGCCAGATTGGCTGAAGAGGCTTATATTCAAAGCTCAAGCAATTGATGTTATCTAACTTGCATTCTTGCGAGTTGTTAGATATCAAAACAGGAAAGAAAATTTGATTATAGCAGCTACTGAATAATAAAAAAAACAATTAAACGGCATATAAACATAAATTTGATTAAGCGCCACTCCCCCCCCAAAAAAAAAAAAAATTAAATTGGAAATTTGTAGTATGTTATTTCAGTGATGCGAATTACTAAATTTATATTTATTTATTTATTTAGTGTATAGTGAATAAAAGAAAGTGTTTTTCCTCGTTAAAGCCCAAAAAAAAGAAAAGAGAAAAAATAAAATATTATATTTCAGTTGCATATAGAGACTTTGCAGCCAAGGAATTAAATAAAAAAAAAACTTTTATTTAATTAATTAAACCGTCGTCGACGTTTCGGTCGCAAATCACGACCTTCATCAGGACGATTGATTGTTTTCCTAAAGAATTATTGTTTATTAAAAAAAAGAGTTTAAATTTTTTATAAATTAATATTTAATAAATTAATTTTAACAAAAATTTCTCACTTTAAATTTAATGAAAACTCAAACGACTTTTCGATCATCTTCGGGCTTGTTGTTTAATATAAAAAAAAAAAAAAGTTAAAACTTATATATGTTTCTCATATCGCTCAAGGTCCTAACAGATTATTTATTTTATTTTTTATTTTTTAATAAATTTGAAAATTCTTCATTTATTTTTTTTTAATTTCTTCATTAACTGATGACTGGCCAGAGATATGAAAATTTATATTCTTAGATTCCTTGTATTTTTTTTACTTTCTCTTACCTATGTATATATGTAATATATATATATAGAGAAAGTATTGGATTCATGTCAAAAATTCGATGTTGAGATTTGCGACCGAAACGTCGACGGTTAATAATTGAATAAAAGTTTTTTTTTTTTTTTTTAATTCAATTCCTTGGTTGCAAAGTCTCCTATACCCATTTTTATATGCATAAAAAACACTCACACTTTTTTTTCATTCACACACACATTCACACTGTCTTTTTCGGCAACTCAGGCCATATAAGACTTTTACGATATCCTTTATTGATTAATATACACATATTAGGGGTCCAGGGCATTCTTATTTAAGCCATCTGGTATCCAAATGGCTTAAATAAATTCATCTGACTGCCTGGGGTCCGAACCAGCGACGTTTGGTATACGAGGTTAGCACGCTAACCTCTACGCCATGCCCCGAGGGGGGAGAATATACATTTGAGAGAGCATTTAAAAAATAATTGATTTTTGAATTTTAATCAAAATTGTTGGAGCAAATTTTGAGAAAATCGAAAAAAACTGAAAAAGTACATAAGTAAAGTACTAGTACTCTTTAGTCGATTTTGTTCAAAGGCTTCGTGTGCCAGGGGGGTACCTAACTTAAATTAAAATTTCAACCTCATAGCTTAATTCATTCATTCATAATATTGAACACAGATAGACCATGTCGCGAAAACCTTTTTTCGTACTCGGGGGACTTCAAAACGTGTATATCCATCAAAATATTGACATCAAATTTGTGACATGAATCCAATACTTTCTCTTTCCATATATCACATATATAGAAGTAAGAGAAATAAAAATCCCTTCAAAATTTCGTCAAGATGTTTCAGTGTCCATGAAAGAATAAAAAAAAAAAAAAATATATGAGAGAGCTGCTTAACATTTAAGCAGGTACGAGTGATGCGGCAAGTTACATCCATATTTTATTTTTATTTTTTTTTTATCTAAGAACATAAATTGGAATTATAATCGTAAAAATAAAAGACATAACACAAAAGGTGTTTATTTTAATATTCTTTTTTTTTTTAGGCTATATCTATTATTTCTAGTTGCGAGGCCTGGGAGTTAAATCGTATTCGAAATTGGTTTAATTTATATTCCCCCCCCCCTCCAGCGTAATCCCTCCAACCCTCGATTTTTTCGCTAGAGTGGCCAACTCTAACGCAAAAGCAAATGGAAATTTATGAAAGCCATTATTCAATATGTTGTTGTTGTTGTTGCGTTGACCAAATAAATACAATCCTCTCTTGTGGAACAATATCACACTTTAACAGAACTTTTTTTTTTTTTTTTTAATTCTGATTGAGGTAATATTGATCTTTGAATCGACTTTTACTTATTCAAAAATATATTTATTTATTTTTTTGTTTTATTTTAATGGAAATAAAAAACTGAAAAGAAAATATGTCTTACTTCGAGTAAAAGAAAACATAGGCAGCCCGCTTAACATCAGAGCAACTCAGGTAGCGCCCCTGGGTCTTGGCGTAGTTGCTAGCGTGCTGGCCTTTTATACCAAGGGTAGCGGGCAGTCCGATGATTTTACTTAAGCCAAATGACTTGAATAAGAATGCCTGGACCCCTAATATGTAAATTAATCAATAAGGAATATCGTCTTATATGGCCTGAGTTGCCGAATAGACTGTGTGAGTTTGTGCGTGAGTGCATGGGCGTACCCAGGATCAAATCTCAGAGGGGGGCATGGTCAGATCATGGTCGTCCAGGGGGGCAGACCATGGTCGTCCAGATTGTGACATAGCTATTTTTTATATAGAGGGGAAAAGCCTTCGAATTAAAGGCCTAAAAACCCTCAAATCCTAACAAAAAAAAAATCATTCCCCGTCGCCATCCACCAATTTTGTTTCGTTTCATCACTTTATAAACATTTTTTTTTGCTTCTAGGGGGGGCGGGCAGCTGCCCCCCTGCCCCTCGCTGGGTACGCCCATGCGTGAGTGTGAATGAGAAAAAGTGTGAGTTTTTTTATTTAAAAAAAAAAAATGTATATTCTCATTTTACTCTCAAAATTGTATGAAGCACACTTTACTCTTGTACAAATACGGTATATCTGGACACAAAAAATCTGGTGTGACAAGCACAGAACACAACTTTCGATTACCGAAGGTAAGAGAAAGTTGTATGCTGTGCGAACACTCACCAGTTTTTTATTTTTTCAAATTTTTGTTTTTGTACAGTCGGCGCCAGAAGTGCCCCAAAATTGGAACTTTGAGTTTAGTCAACAAATCCAATATTTTCAAAATAAATAAATCATCTTTTTATAATCACCAACTGAAGGAGAAATGACAAAACTAAGCATTTTGGTTGCCTTTGCTCAAGGCTCCACTCTCGAACACTCGTGTGGCGCCGACTGTACTCTCAACTTTCTCTTACCTTTGATAATTGAAAGTTGTATCCCGTGCTTGTCACATCAGATAGTTGTGTCGACATATATTTAGTTTCCGCCGATATATTAGAATTTAAGATGTAAGATTTATAAGCATAGAAGCATATTTAAATTTTGTTACAATGACCTTCTATGAAGTACAAAAGTAAAGTGTGCGCTTCAATTTTCCGGCAGAATATACATTTTAAAGAGCATCTAAAAAAAATAATTGATTTTTGAATTTTAATCAAAATCCTTAAACGGAATTTTGTAAAAAAAAGTGCATCAGTAAAGTACTAGTACTCTTTGGCCGATTTTGTTCAGAAGCTTCGTGTCACATGCCAGAAGGATGCCTAACTTAAATATAAAATTTCAACCTCCTAGCTCTTTTCGTTCTTGAGATATTTTGTTCACAAACAAACTACAACTTTCAATTACGATCAGTCACACCAGATTTGTATATTTTAAAACATGATGTGATTAGAGTAAATGAACATTATGTAATCAATAAATATAAATCATCTTAAAATATAATTTATCAAAGAATATAATTATATGAGAGATTTTGTTTTTATAAAGTTGGCAAAAAAAAACACAAAAAAAAAGGCAAAGAATATCAAACGAGTGGTTGGTTATTCGAGTGAACGAAATGTCTGCACGTCATGATTTTTTATTTTCTTTCTCTAAGAGAGAGAGAGAGAGAGAGATAGGTTATTTGGACTGACAGACATGACAGACAGACAGACAGGCCTTTTGGTTGCCTTGCCAGAGCAGAGGACTTTATTTCTCTCTCTCACTCTGAGGACAAAGGGAATTGTCCCCTTCCTCTTAGCTTCACTTCTCTCTATCCTTAGGGGAATCACAGACACAGACAAAATCACAAATTTAGACATGAGGTCACCATACCACCACAATCACATCACATCACTATTTTATTGATATATCTAATGTATAAGAGACCACCTTAACTCTTTAACCCTTTTTTTTTTTTTTATAGAAAGAAAGTTTTAACGTCCAAAAAATCTGGTGTGAGTGATCGCACAGTACATAACTTGCTCTTACAAGGGGAGTGCATGGCCTTCATGTCACCATTTTAAACAAACATTTTGCATAATGAAAAACGAAATTCTGTTAAAGCGCTTCTCAACCGTTCGTCTAAAAGAAAAATGTTTAAGATTTTGCCAGCATTTCTTATGCTGTTGCTAACAATAAGCCTCTGTGGCTAGATTAGTAGCTTTCATTCTTTGTAAACGCGAAATCTCGAGTTCGAATCTAGCCGTGTGCAACTATTTTTTTTTTTAATTTTGTTTCTAAAAATATTTTTTAATATTAATAAATAAATAGTTTTTTTTTTCTAAATTATTGGCTTTTAATTTTTAACATGTTGTTTCATGTATTTAAAAAAAATTCGAATATCATCCAGTATCTTGCAAAGGCACTACAAATTCCGCTAATTAATATTACAATTTTTTAATATGTAACGTTTGTTGTGAGATTAAAAATGTATACTATACATATTTCTTTTCATTTATTTTCGCTCTTTATATTTTTTGTTTTTATGTATTATTTACACTTATGTGAATTGTAAATTTATCTTATATTATATTTTTGACAGAAAGAATTTTGAATTTTCTTTAAATATATTGGAACATCATGATTTTTAAAGCCAATAATTTAAAAAAACTTTTTATTTATTTATTAATATCAAAAAATTCTTAGAAATCCAAAAGAAAAAAAATGACGGCGAGATTCGAACTCGAGATCTCGAGTTTACAAAGAATGAACAATATTAATCAAGCCACCGAGGCTTTCACAAATGTTATTATTAGCAATGGCTTTAGGCATACCGGCAAAATCTTTAACCATTTTTTTTTTTAGAGAACGGTTGAGAAGCGCATCCTCTCGCTTTAACTACAATTTGTTTTTTTATTAAGTACTACTTTTTATATTGGTTTGGTTTTGTTTTAATATTGAATTGATTTTGCTTTGTCATTGTATTAATTTTGTATGGTTTATGTTGATTTTTATGTATTTATTTTGTAGACATTTTGGCTCAATGGCGTGCGGCTAAACGGGCGAAAAAAAAGTACTACACATAACAAAAAATTTCGTTCAAATTGGTGACAGGAATGCCATGCACTCCCATTGTTAAATTAATATTAAACACTAGGTTATTTGTTTCAAAGGTTTTATTAATTATAAAATT
>JAKCPI010015466.1:0-25879 GCA_023213315.1 Euborellia annulipes
GGTTTGAACCATGAACATTTCCATTAAAAAATATATAATATTTTTTTAAAAACAATGAAATAATCACTTGGGTGGCACTTAATATTGTCCTTCACTGTACCATCTATTGCAATAGTATTGAGAATAAAGTCCAGCAGTTATGTTTCAAATGGCACACGTTCACTAATATATTAAAAAGATAAATTTTTATGGTAATAAAGGCCGATCGCCTTATTGTCTGCTTTGAAAAAGATATTTCTTAGACAGACCAGCTGCCATTTGGGCTGCTCTAACTTCCGGGCTTTATTCTCAATATTATTGCAATAGATGGTACATCAGTAAATCCGTTGGACGATACGATTTTGTTCAAAAGCTTCGTATTAGGTCTCAGGTAGGTACTTAGTTTAAATAAAACCTAAAATTTCAATCTTCTAGTTCAATTCATTCTTGAGATATCATATTGGTAATTCAATAAAAAAAAAAACTGAATTTTTGCGAATGCAAAATAACTTTTGTCTTTCTACATTTATCTTGTGAAAATAAATTCCACCTCCCCCTCCATTCTTTTTTTTTTTTTGTTTGTAAAAATAATTCCTAGACAAATTTAAGACAGCATTTCGTGATCTAGTGACCACTTTATCACCTCTCTCTCTCTCTCTCTTGCTCCCTTTCTGATTTATAACTCTATATATACAGAACCTAAGACATTATGATTTATGGTTTTTCCTTTCATTTAATTATAGCTTTTTTATATTTAATTTATATTCCAGGTGTCAACTATTTTTTTTTTACTCTCTCTCTACTTGGGAAATAATATTTATTTAATCACTCCTCCCCTCCCCTTCTCAATTACAAAACTTTATCAAAGTTGAAATTTGAATATTAATATTATGTGGAAATATGAACAGTAGTAAATTATTATTTGAAATTCCCGTTTATTTCCCCGGGGTGTTTCCGTGCACGAAGACACACACCTTCAGCCCAACCAGCCATCTACCGGCACCTCGTGAAGTTACATTATTTCCTGTCTCTAACTCATCATTCGTTCGTTCTTAGCTAGTGAACTAATCCTTATTTCTGATTCTTTATATCCAGCCTCTTCTATGCTGGGGAGTATGTCCTAGTTCGAGGAGGGGAAATAAAAGTTTATTTTTTACTCTTCTCTCCTCATAAGTATAGTCACAGTCTATAAAAGATTTTCGAGTAAATTCGCCATTTCACAGTTGTGGTCTGAAAAGTTCTCTCTTTTCCAGGTGGCTTTGGACCAATTCTTACTGCTCACTCAATATTCCAAATCTAATTTCTCCTCTATAAGTTTCCTGATCTCCTCCTTAGTTACTTCATTATTCATAGATTCCTGATCGAGTTCCTTCATTCCTTTTATTACAAGATTCCTCGTCTTTCCCTCTCCTATCCAAATTTTCTAATCTTGTTCCTCAGCTCTCCCATCTCCTTGTTAAGCCGGTCTGACTTTTTCTCACTCTTCTTCAACTCGTCCCTTATACTATTTATTTCGTTCAAATTTCTTTCACTATCTTGCCTGATCTTATCTTCCAGACCTTTGAGCCGTTCGTTTAAACCTTCCAAATTAAAATTAATCTTTTTATTCTGCACTTCATCGCTCTCATCCTCGAGATTTTCTCTATTTTGGAGAAAAAAAAACTAGTTTGGTGTAGAAAAAAGGTTCAGACGTGTTCTGAACAAGCAGTCGCATCTAGAGTAACCACTCTCATTGTCACTCCACTGTTCTGACGGATTCGTCAGATCTATTTTGGTCAGAAAACGCACCCAAGGAAGTTTATTTTAATTCCAATGTCCAATTAGCAATAACGAGATGAGATTATACTTTGAGTAGTGTTGTTGTTGTTGTTGTTGCAATACATATAGAAGCAAGGATTGTTGTTTGGTTATCAATGGTTTTAATGATTAGTATTAGAAGAAGAACGAGAGTGGAGTGAATTGCGTCAGAATGTCACAGGGCAGGGCATTCATTCTATTGTGTTTGCTTAAGGTAAGTGTGTGTCTCCCACTCTCTATCCCTATTCCATTTGTCGGATTACAATCTTCTCTCTCTCTCTCTCTCTCTCTCTTTTCATTTAGTCAATATTAGTATAAGAAATTATTCAATTGCAATCAGTCGATGAGTGAAAGAGGAAGTGTGTCACACACACACATACACACAAATCTAATGAAAACAGAAAATTCAATTCACTCTCTTGTCGTTCGTTGTTCGTTTAGTGATTCAAATTATACATTCGTTAAAAAAAGTCAAATTTAAAATTAATAATAAAAAAAAATGTGTACATATCTAATTTTGATTTATTTAAATAATCAAAGAGTGAAAGGGGAAGTCGCTGGTGTAGTGGGCTAGGATGTCGGCTTTTACAAAGGAGATCCGTGTTCAAACCCTGGGTGTGCTGGATTTTTTCATTAAATAAAAATATTTATTTAATGTAAACAAATACTCAAGCAGGCACTGGATTGGAATATTGGATCTCACCACAATAGCCCCCAGGCAAGTCCACGAGGAGAGTGGAGTTGCTGTGACATCCCGTCCTGTGGAAGGGACGTAAAGAAGGTTTCCCTCTCAGTGAGGCATTCTTCTAAAGGTGTTTCTGAGGAGTCCCTCTTCAAACTAGGACATCATCCATAGAATAGAAGAGGTTGGATAAAAGAAACAGATGGAACCAGAAATGAGGATTAGTTCTCTAGATATTGAGGAATGACGGAAGCTGAAAAAATTTGAAATTGAGGCTTTTAAAAAACTTAAAATTTTTTTTTAAAAAATTTTTAGAGTAGAAACGAATGCAGCAGGAGGGAGGAGTTAGAGATAGGAAATAATGTAACTTCTCGGGGTGCTGGTAGATGGCTACGGCTAGAAGCCGATGGGTTTGTGCATCTACAATAGCCCTCAAGGCACCTCGAATAAACTTCCCTACAGGAAGTTTATCAAAAGACAAACAAATAATGGAAATTGTCAAAACCAAAATTTTATTTAGCAATTTTAAAATATATGGTTCGACAAACACTTTTTTTAAATTTATTTATTTGATTAAATTATGTACTTTACTCAGAGATTAAATTAAATCAAGTTAGTAGAGACATAAATATAGCTCCTAATACACTATTAATTCATTTATAACGTAATTTACAATGGGTAAAGCAAGTGGATTGACGCAAGCTGAAAAAGTTGAAATTTTGGTTTATAACAACCTTAAATTGTCGTATCGAACAATATGTAATCAAGTAGTTCGGTCTACCAGGGTCATTTCTACCTTTTTTTAAGATCTTTACTATTACAACTCTCCACAACAAAACAACATCCCATTTAAATTATATAAAAAAAACAAGAGGTTATTAAAAAAAGCCCCCCTCTTCTTCCTGCTAGAAGAATTTTTTTTTTCTTTTTTTCTTTCCATACATTCGTTTCGTATTTATATTTTCTCCCCCTTCTTTTATCCTTTCTTTTATAAAATTATAAAATCTTATAAAAAACAAAACCCTACCTTTCCTGTTCTTTTCTTTTTATTTCCATTTAAATTTTAAAAAAAAAAAAACACATTTTTTTTTGGGAAAAAAAAAAATTTTTTCCCCCTAAAAAAAATTATTTTGTTTCAGCATTATTAAAAAAAAAATAAAAAACAAATAATAAATAATAAAAAAAAAATTTCTATAAAAAAAAATAAAAAAAAAAAAAAAATTTTTTTTTTTTTTTGTGAATTTTATAGATGGATATTTAAAAAATACATAAACTAATTTAATATTATTTTCTTTTAAGATAAGGGGGGGGGGGGGGATATATATATTTCTTATCAAGCCAGATTTGTATATTTATATGATTAAGGAAAAGCAGACGTGCTCGAGCCATTTCGAGGTCATTCAGAAGAACGGAGGCGGGTGTTGCAGCTAGTTAACTTGGGTTTAGTATGAAAATATGATAGCCCAAATTTGGACCTTACTCTTGTAATTTTTTTTAGCAGATTTTATTGACTTTTTTTTTAATAAAATTTCGAAATTTTTAAATGGACATTACGTCAGATGAATATAAGTAGATAAAGGAAATTCAATCAAATGATTCAAATTACATATTCGTAAAGGAAAAAAAAAAAAACGCTGTAAATTTAATACCTAACCAAGCAGTTAGTTCTATTTGATTAATTTCAATTTGATTTGGTTTTATGTTACAATTGGTTTCGATTAGGATTAAATAAACTTTTTTTTTTTTTTTTTTAATAAAATTTCTAAAGCAATTAAACAAATCAGAAATGGATTATATTCCAGATACATTTACAAAATTCTTCTTTTCTTTAATGTCAATTGATCGTTAATTTAAATAAATAATAGAAAGAGAAAGTTGAAAATAAAATACTTGAGGTTTTTTTTTTTTTGAATTACTTTGCTAATCAGGAGGGGGGGGAGAGGGCAGCATACATAAATGAGAAACAGAGTGCTATTAACGTTATAGACGAAATTTAATAAGATAGTGAGTGTTGTATATTGGTGAGGCCCAACATTCCATGGCCCCCGGGAATCGAACCATAGGAGGCCGAGGGTCCGGAGGCCTGGTGCAATGGACAGCACGACTGGACCGGAAAGGCTGGAGATCCTGGGTTCGATTTCCGGGGGTCATGGGATGTTTGGCCTCACCACTCACAGTCTTGTTAAATATATCTATGACTAGTTAAGTCCGAATCGAGGTATTTTGAATACTATTATCTTATTCTATTCTATATAGATCTCGAAAATGGAAATGAATGAACATGTTAATTGTTAATGGGCATGGATTTCTATTTATTTATTTATTTATTTATTTATTTTTCTTTTGCTTTGTTGTATTTGTTATTGTATTTAAATTTGTATTGTGTTTGTTGGACCTAGCCACCGAGGACTGGTGCCTCTAAGCGGGTCGTAATAAATTTATTTATTTATTTGAAAAATATTGAAGTAAATTTAACAAATATTGTTTAAAATGTAATGAGAGGGGTATACAGTCATCATTTTTAGTATTTTTTTTTTTTCTAACTCTAAATAAATTTCCTAAAAAAAATCTGGTGTGACTGGGACAGCACACAACTTTCTCTTACCTTCGGTAATCGAAAGTTGTGTTCTGTGCTTGTCACACCAGATTTTTTGTGTCGACATATATTTAGTTCCCGACAGTACGGAACATTTGAATTCAGATGTAAAATTTATAAGTATGGGAAAATATTTATATTTTGTTACCATGGCAACCATTTCTCCTATCTTCCCTATGAAATACAAGAGTAAAGTGGTCTTCAGAAGATTTCAATTGCAAAATGAGAATATACATTTTAAAGAAAATCTAAAAATTAATTGATTTTTTGAATTTTAAAAAAAATCGTTGGAGCAAATTTTGAGAAAATCGAAAAAAACTGAAAAAATACATCAGTAAAGTACTAGTACTCTTTGGCCGATTTTGATTAAAAGCTTATTTTTCCGGTCCCGGGGGTGTTTAACTTAAATATAAAATTTCAACCTCGTAGCTCAATTCCTTCATCCTTAAAATTGAACACACACCCACCCACCCACCCACCCACACACCCACAGACAGACCATGTCGCGAAAACCACTTTTTTGGATTCAGGAGACCTCAAAACGTGAAGATCCATCAAAATCTCGACATCGAATTTTTGACATGAATCCAATACTTTCTCTCTATATATATATTACATATATACATAGGTAAGAGAAAGTAATAAAAGCACTGTGGAAAATTTTCTTAACATTAGAAAAAAAAAAGCCCGTCAACTAATTTCATAATTAAAATGAAAATTAAAAATTAAAATTAAATTCCACAACTATCTACTGGTATATATATAATAGCGGAGTGTCCGTCTATCCGTCCGTCTGTCACCCAACTTCTCTTTGGAATTTTGATACGAAATTTTGCAGTCTTATAGAGGAGAGTCCAAGAAAAAAATACTCGGGTCCCGAAATTCCAATAACTTTTTGAGTTATAAATTCCTAAATTTAGGATTTCTTTTATAGGAAATGTATAGAGAAATATCTATTTATTCTTTGCATTTATGTATTCTATGAATGTAAACAAATCCTCAAGCAGGCACTGAATTGGAATACCTAGTAATAATAATTTTCTTCTCATAATTAAGAAAAGGCGATGATCCGTCGCAGGCGGGCCCAGGGGGGGTGCCATCAAAATTGTTTGAAGTACTCTTTACTCTTGTACTTTATACAAAAGATTGGAGAAATGTTAACAAAATATAAATATTTTTTTTTTTTAATTTATAAATTCTACATTTACTGTCGGAAACTAAATAACAAAAACCTGGTGTGACAAGCACTGAACACAACTTTCAATTACCGAAAGTGAGAGTGCGACTTATCACACCAGATTTTTCTTATTAAAATCCAAGTATATAAACTTAATTTCTATATTCTAGTAGAGGGAAGAAAGAAAGCAGAAACAGTGGTAAATCCCGGTTCGAGTCCAGGAGGGCGCGATTTAAACACAAATCGAATGCAAAATTTTATAATTTATTTTTATGAAGCATGGATTTTTTTTTTTCTCTAGATAAATCTCTTCTATTACTCCAGTATATAAAATATTTAATTAAGAGATAAGAAATCTTTTAATTTCATTTTAGTCAGCAAGCAAATGGTCTGCTATAAAATAAGCATAATAATAATAATATTCTTCTTCTTCTATCTTCTTGTAAAGCGAACGCATTCCCAAAATTAGAACATGGCAGGGGGAATTTGTAATTATTAAAATGAAGCACATCACCATCATCAGCATCTATTTAATTAGCTTTTAAATATTATTATAAAATTCATTTCTATTAAATGGTTATAAAATTGAATGCAAATTCCTTTTTGGCTTAATAATGATTTTATTTAATAATATAGAGAGAGAAATTCGGAAATAGTTTAGGTCTTTAATATATTGGATTTTGATTTTGTTAAGGGTGTTCGGACATTAAAGCACTTTGATAGATTAAAAGCTAATTTTTTAATATGTTATTAATCACTATCACATACGTATAAAATAAAATTTTGAAGCAGATCTGACGCAGGGTTATCGTGTAATTAATTTTAAAAAAATTGAAATTTAACATGAGGTCTATGGCGAATATCGACGAAACGCACACATATCGAATTATATAGGCACCTTCTGCAATCTGATACAAAAACAAAAAAACTTACATTTTATCAATTCACTTCCGAGGAATACGTTAAAAATAAAATCAAAAGTTTCTGCCGAAGGCTTTTAAAGATATTTTAACAAGAAAGTCAAAAAATTCTCCAAAATCACAGTCGCCAATATTTAAAAATATTTAAAGTCTCGAGAGTCAGACCAGCCTGGCAACGTCGCATAAAATAATTCTCTTTTCTAGCGGTCAGTTACATTTTTTTTTTCAATTTTAAGATATTTTTTCTCGCAAATCGTCCATTGTGTTTAAACTGATTTGCATTAAACATTGTAATATATTAAATAAAATAAAATTGAAGGCGTTTAAGATTTAAAATAGATAGTTGATGAATGCAATGTTGCCAGTTCTATATTACGTGAAAAACTGCTCAAGTCAAAAGTCATTCATATATTATTTTTGGTAATTAAATTATTAACTTAATCCAATTATAAACTATGATAGGTCACGACTAAATTATAATAAGGAATTTTGGCATTCAAATTTTTAATTTTATTTATAAAGAAATTTAGATTCTATTATGACTTACGAGGTACTATCCGAACAACCTTAAAACAAAAATACTTTATTCTTTGTAAAATAGTAGGTATCATTTAGTAGATTTTCTTTAATTTATTTAATATTGTTTAAATCTCGTTCATTATAAAATATAAATATTTGTATAAAATTTGGAAACTTTCGCATATTTTTCAAAATGTTATAATAATATTTCTCACTTCTCTAATGAACTTTTACATTATCTTACCTCTATATATGTTAATACAATATATAGAGAAAGTATTGTATTCATGTCAAAAAATTCGATGTCGAGATTTTGAGGGATCTTCACGTTTTGAGGTCCCCTGAATCCAAAAAAGTGGTTTTCGCGACGTGGTCTGTCTGTGAACAAAATATCTCAAGAACGAAAAGAGCTAGGAGGTTGAAATTTTATATTTAAGTTAGGCACCCCCATGGGACGTGACACGAAGCTTTTGAACAAAATCGACCAAAGAGTACTAGTCCTTTACTGATGCACTTTTTCAGTTTTTTTCGATTTTCTCTAAATTCCCTCGAACGATTTTTTAAAAAATTCAAAAATCAATTATTTTTTTAGATTCTCTTTAAAATGTATATTCTCATTTTGTCATTGAAATCTTCTGAAGACCACTTTACTCTTGTACTCCATAGAAAAGATAGGAGAAATGGTTGCTATAGTAACAATATATATATATTTTCACATATAAATTTTACATCTTGAAAATCGAATATACTGTCGGGAACTAAATATATGTCGACACAAAAAATCTGGTTTGACAAGCACAGTACACAACTTTCGAATACCGAAGGTAAGAAAAAATTGTGTGCTGTGTCCCAGTCACACCAGATTTTTTTTGTACAATTTGACATTGTATTTTCGACTAAATTTTTGCGTTCTCATGAATACATTTTGCCGCTTACATTTATTTTTTTGGCTCTACAATTTTACTTTTTTTTCTTACGGAATTTCGAACATTTAGAAATAATCCACTCTATGAAAGTATAAGTAAGAAATTTTTTTTTTTTTTTTTTTTTATTTGAGGGAAAAGCTTAAATTACGGCATAAAAACCCTCAATAGCCTACAAAAAAAATCATTCCCCGGTTATTTACCCCTGGTGCATCGTGCACGGAGGCACGCACCAACCCCAAGTACCGGTATCTAGCTCGAGAGCCATCAACCCGGTTCCAATTTTGGGAGTGAGAGGCCCTTCACCTCCCTACTCTCCAAAAATCAGTCCCTTTCGGGACTGGTAATCAATCAATCCCCTCTTCAAGTAAGAAAAAAAAAAAATTTAATTATATAACAAATTTGATTATATTTAAATGGAGGGATTTAATTTATTATTTATTATTAATAAGCTTTAATTTTTCATAACCCAATGTTTTCCAATGGATAAATTCATTTTCACGAAATTTTTGAGCCATTTCCTATTAGAGAAGATTTTCCGAGTATTTTTTCTGGACTCTCCATAGCATCGTCTACAAAATTTTAACGGGAAAAGTTGGTCAAACGAACCCGACAGACGGACGGACATTCCGCTATTTATACAGTAGATATTAATATATTTTCGGGTCCGATTAGTATTTTTTTAAGAGAGCCTCCTAGTATTGGGGCTAGAAACCGGGTGAATGTTTTTTTTTTTTTTTTTATTTATACAGTAATTTAAGGCTTTTCCCTAAAATATAAAATTTAACATCCTTCTGGTCGATATTTTTTAAGGGAGTGAGAAAAGCCGGGTTATTGGCTAAAGAACGCGTGCCTTCCGTATACCAATGCGCCAGAATTTTTTGTTTTGTCAATATATTTCCCATTAAAATGCCAGTAGCAACTAATAGGAAATTTCCTTCTCTCATTTAGAGTCCGAATCAACAATGCAACTCCGTCTGGCTGGCATCCAATCAAGGTGATGCACTCTATTATCTCCTCTCTACTAAAGCCTGCATTCTCTACAGCTTAGGTATAGTCAAACTAAAACAACAACACCGATGTATTCTACTGAAAATTCCAACAAAATTGTTGACTCCATTTTGAGCAGAGTTGGTAAGTTTTTTCCCTCCGAGTATTTTACTCACTTTTTTACATGGAAACAACTGTCACGGTTTGAGTTCTAAAGCATTCACGATGTTGTTTTCTTTTTGTTTAGTGAATAATATAATCAAAATGTTAATAAAATAATCAAAAATAAAATTCAAAATTTAAAAAATGGTAACCTAACCTACAACTGTCATTTCATTTGTGAGTATTTTTATTATTTTCTTTAATTGATATATTAAATTCAGTTTGATTTTATTTTTTAGGTTTCTGATAAGGAACTAAACATATGGAAAATTAATTTTAGAATATATATGGCTCGAAAAGTGGAATCTGACAGGTGGTGCAAAATCCATTACTCAAGATTTTTAAAATAATTCAAAAGTAATATTTGTTTTGGTTTCTATAATATACAATTCAGGAACCGACCGAATATTCGGTTTCGGCCAAAAATCCTGTTTTTGGTTTTGGCCAGCCGAAACTTGAGTTTGAAAAGATGGCTTGAGACTCGCATGCAAAAAAAAAACGGCCAAATGATTTCCACATGAGTGAGAAAAAACTTTTCTACAAAGGCGGAAAAAATTCCATTTCGATGGCAGGGAAAAAATTTCCCGCCAAGCGAAAAAGGGCTGAAAAAACTTCCCAAAAAATGGTAAAATGATTTCCACGGGAAGGGGAAAAAAATAAGGTAAAGACACACACTTCAAAGCCAACCGGCCTCTGGCCGTAGCCATCTACCGGCACCCCGTGAAGTTATCTTCTATGCTAGGGAGGATGTCCTAGTTGAGGAGTGGGAGCTCCCTCAGCACCTACTCCTTTCGAAGAATGCATCACTTTATAAATGTTAATATATATTATCTATCTTTTATAAAAGCATAAAAATATATAAATATAGACCAGATATAGGCTAATACTATATCGTCTGTTAGACTAGCCTGCCATCTATTGCAAGAATGCTGAACTAATTTGACAGTTGATTTTTAAATAAATCATCTAAGCTTATTTTAAAAATTTCTTAATTAATATGTGATTAATAATAACAATAAATTCATTTTTAAATTTAAAAAAAAATTAAAGATTTTTGGGACAGATTGTTTTTTTGTATTTGCTTGATAACAAAAAAATTGATTACGATAATTTTTTAATAAGTCATTGAAAAAATTATAGCTCGATGTCCCAATAATCCCTTATGAATTTATTTCATTTAAAAAAAAAAACCGCATTGAAAAATTCCTTAAAATAGTCTAGTTTTTTTTTTTTTTTAAGTACGTTTAGACGTCGCTCCCTGAACCCCCTTAAAAAGAATGTTGGTCAGATAAATGAATTTTATTTAACAGTTTCATTTCTTGTCATATCGGGTTCACACATGCGTATCAAAGTTTTTTTTTTTTTTACACCAGCCGTAAAAACTGTTTTTTTACTCATTTTGTGTAAAAAAAAACTGTAAAATCGTGTATAAAACCCAACTTTAACAACCAATCAATTCTCTTTTAGAATTATTAAACTTAATCCCCTCCCCCCCACATTAATACGAGGTAAATATTATGTTTAATTATAATTAAACACTCATTTCAATTAATATCGAATTTGTTGCTATCCTATTTTAGTTTAGAGAGAGAGAGAGAAAATAAAAAATATTATATATGAATAAATAATTTAACAGTTGAATTAAGTTTAAATTATAATTTAAACAAACAACAACAACAACAACAACAACGTTATGTTATCAATTTGTTGTTATTATTATTATTATTGTAGATAAAATAAAATACTAAATTTTGTCTTTAAATATAAAACAAATACGCTTTTATTTAAACTGTAAAGAGTAGCATATGAACAACAACAAAAAAAATCATTTATTTAAAAATAGAAGCAAAAAGAATAAATTTTATCAAGATTTTCTCTAAATAATGAAAAAAAAAAAAATAAGAACATGAGACGCACATAAAAAAAATAATTTGTAGAAGTTTTAAAAAAAAAAAAAAAATTATCCAAAAACGCCCCACGCTTTTATTATTTTTAGTTCATTATTTATTTACCTTTTCTCTATATATATATATATATAAAAAGAAAAATCTGGTGTGACTGGCGCACAGCACACAACTTTCTCTTACCTTCGGTAATCGAAAGTTGTGTACTGTGCTTGTCTCACCAGATTTTTTGTGTCGACATGTATTTAGTTTCCGACAGTAGGGTACATTCGATTTTCAAGATGTAAAATTTATAAGTATGGGAAAATGTTTATATTTTGTTACCATGGCAACCATTTCTCCTATCTTTTCTATGGAGAACAAGAGTAAAGTGGTCTTCAGAAGATTTCAATCACAAAATGAGAATATACATTTTAAAGAGCAACTAAAAAATAGTTGATATATGAATTTTAAAAAAAATCGTTGGAGCAAATTTTGAGAAAATCGAAAAAAACTGAAAAAGTGAATCAGTAAAGTGCTAGTACTCTTAGGTCGATTTTTGTTCAAAAGCTTCGTGTCACGTCCCATGGAGGTGCCTAACTTAAATATAAAATTTCAACCTCCTAGCTCAATTCCTTCATGCTTAAAAAATTGAACACACACAGACACACACACAGACACACAGACACACGGACACACAGACACACAGACAGACAGACCATGTCGCGAAAACCACTTTTTTGGATTCAGGGGACCTCAAAACGTGTATATCCATCAAAATCTCGACATCGGATTTTTGACATGAATCCAATACTTTCTCTCTATATATATATTACATATATACATAGGTAAGAGAAAGTAAAAAGTTTAAATGTTTAAGAATTAAAAATAATTATAGAAGAAGAATTTGCAATTATCTCTCGAGTGAGCTCTGAAACCAGTTGACGGCAGTGAGTTTTTTGAATTCAAATATAATTTCAGTTCTTCAGGCACAGTTTTAGAGATATAGAGAAAAATAAATTTTAATAGAAAATGTGCCCTAAAACTTCTTTTGAATTTTCAAGATTTTTATAAGACTACACCCCTTAAAAAATACTGCATATAAATTTTAAGTTTCACCGCAATCCGAAGGTCATTTAGACGTGCCTGAAACGGCTAAATGTTTAGAAAAAATTGTATTTTTTAAGTTAAAAAAATCTGGTGTGACTGGCGCACAGCACACAACTTTCTCTTACCTTCGGTAATCGAAAGTTGTGCACTGTGCTGTCACCAGATTTTTTGTGTCGACATGTATTTAGTTCCCGGCAGTAGGGAATATTTGAATTCAGATGTAAAATTTATAAGTATGGGAAAATATTTATATTTTGTTACCATGGCAACCATTTCTCCTATCTTTCCTATGAAGCACAAGAGTAAAGTGTGCTTCAAACAATTTTGTGGGCAAAACGAGAATATACATTTGAAAGAGCATCTAAAAAATAATTGATTTTTGAATTTTAATCAAAATCGTTAGAGCGAATTTTGAGAAAATCGAAAAAAACTGAAAAAGTACATCAGTAAAGTACTAGTACTCTTTGGCCGATTTTGATTAAAAGCTTATTTTTCCGGTCCCGGGGGTGTTTAACTTAAATATAAAATTTCAGCCTCATAGCTCAATTCCTTCATACTTAAAATTTGACACACCCCACCCACCCACCCACCCACCCACCCACCCACCCACACACAGACAGACCATGTCGCGAAAACCACTTTTTTGGATTCAGGGGACCTCAAAACGTGAAGATCCATCAAAATCTCGACATCGAATTTTTGACATGAATCCAATACTTTCTCTCTATATATATCTTCTATCTTCTATATAAATAAAAATGTAAATGTTCGTTTGTGTGTGGCCGATGATCTCCGAAAGTACTGGACCGATTGCTTTGAAATTTTGGCACAACCTTCCATGTGATTATGAGCGTGTTTTTATATACTTTTATTAAAAATCTTTTTTTCTTTATCTAAAAAATTAGGATTTAAGGTCTTTTTAACATACTTTTCTTTGAAATATTTATATTTCATTACCATGGCAACCATTTCTAATATTTATATTTTGTTACCATGGCACCCATTTCCATTTAAGGGTTTTAATTTTTAGGCTATATATACATATATTTTTTTAATTAAATATGTACCGATGGCTAATACGCTGATTCTTCCAAGCCACCCACCCGAGGTTTCGCCGTGCCGTGCTTTGGCATTGAGTAACAGCAAGGATCTTGGTACTGCTATTCTGTGTTGCCAGGGCTCCCAGGGAGCTAAAATGAAGCAACAATAAACTATGCCGAGAGGGGGGGGGCTGGCAACTGTTTAGAGCAATAGACACCCAAATCATTGCAGTTAGATAATGCAAAGCGCGGTGAACCATAGGGCGAGGAATCAGGAATCAGCGTGTTGAACTTCCTCGGTAGCCATCGGTCTCAATCAATTTTTTTTTTTATCTACACATACAGTATATACCAGGTATATATAGACAACTAAATGGCCTGAGGAATCGAGAGGGCAAATATAATGAAAAGGAGCACGAAAATAGAAACAATAATAATTACGGATCTGAAGTTTAACCAGAAGTCGGCTTACCGCAAATAATAGAACATTGCCGAAGTACTCTTAGGGTAGGAAAGTGGGAGAAAATCTAAACCCAGAGACACAAAGGGCCCAATTTGAGGTGGCCTAAGTGCCTTAAAAATGGGGATGACTCCTACTTGATAAACCCGGGACCTGCCGAGAGGTCTGGGCCGGGTAGCTGGGAAAGAGCAGCAAATAAAATTCATCCAACATGAATTTAAAAATATATAAAGTTGAATCCTCGATTAAGTTATTAGAAAATAGAAGCAACAATAAAGGATAGAAGAAAGAAGAAAATAAAATAGCAACGGCCAGGAAAGCTGAATCTTCGATTAAGTTACTGCCGATTCTCAGCAACTAGGATGACATGTCACGAGGTCGCTTAGGAGTCGTCCACATATTACGTATCGTGATGGAGGGGGGGGTATGTCTGGCCAAAACGTTACTAATTGTGACATGGGGGACCCGGGGGTTTTCTCTAAGTGTGGCATAACAATTCAAAATTTAAAAAAAAAGTTCGAATGATTTTCACAACAGGGGGAAAATGGAGTGATTATTTGAGTCACGAGGGAAAATTTACTAAAAAGAAAAAAAAAAGGTAAAATGATATGAATTTTGTAAAAAGAAATTTTTTTTTCGGGGGAGGGGGTAGTTCTGTGTTGTGACATAATATTTGTAGGGGGGTTTGTTTGTATATGACTAAATGTGACAGGGAGGGGGACTAGAAAATCGTCAAAAAAGTCTTTATGTAATATGTGGACGACCCCTAATGAGTAAATGTGGAACGTGGTCCGAGACTGGTAGGGTTGATGGACGCAGAAAGGACCACCACCAGTGACGCAAACACTTACGGGGACAGCTACTAATATTATTCAGAGACGCCGCCCGCCAGGGCTAAGCGTGGTAGGGTTGCCGGAGGCAACCCTACCGCAGCTAGTTATTACATATATACATAGGTAAGAGAAAGTAAAAAAGCCTTTTAGAGGATATTTTTTTCTATTAAAATTTATTTTTCTCTATATAAGCCTATCTAAAACTGTGCCTGATGGAATTCTAACTACATATCTTAATTCACTACTATGTAATATTTTTGCACTTTTAAATTTAGTGAATACAGTTTACAATAGGCCATACAAAAAAAAAAAAAAATTGATTTAGAAATTCTAATGTTATTCAATTAAAGGATTTTTATTAAAAAGTATCAAATTTTCCATTATCACTAATTAGTTATTAGGAATATGATGGAATAAAGTCCATCCCACAAATATCGACCATCTGTTATATATCAACTTACTATTTATTTTATATATATATATATATCGAAAGGAAAAAAAAAAAAAAAAAATATAAAATATGCAATATTCTTTAACAGAATCGTAATTAAGATATTGTGTAAGTTGTGTTAAGAGTCTATATGGCCTAAGATTCCGAAAAAAATAAAAAAAATTTGAATGAGTTCTTTTCATTCGATCCCCCAATCAAGTAGGCTACTCATATGAGTAAAGTATCGAGTAAAAAAAGTACTAGTATCGAAACAAAAGTATCGATACTTTTTTCGTGTCCCTACATATACTGGTAAGTTAATTAAATTATTTTTTCTTTTGATATAGGAATATACTGTCTAAAATATATATATACCCTAAAACACAAGTTGATCATTATGTGTTTATTATTTTACTGAGGTTGTGTTTATATGTGGGGTTTCACTGGGTTATGTGAGTAAAAACAAAAATTTATATTATACTCGATATATTTCGGTGAAACCCCACATATAAACACAACCTCAGTTTAAAATGTTTCACCTAAAACCTACACCGCAATCTCTAAACTTAATTTATTATTTTAACAAATACAACGATTATTTCATTTAAGACCTGTATATTTATATTAATTTTCTAAAAAATTGTGGCACCTGATTAAGAAAAGGCGAGGGTCTGCCGCAGCCTAAGCGGGCGACGCGGATAGTTAATAATAAATATAAGATATTTATTTTTCTTCATTTTTACAGTTAGTATTTTTTTTTTTTTTTAACTTAATTTATAATTTAATTTTTTAACACAATTCAAAGTCCATTTTAATTATTTCTGTTTTTTCCTTTAATCTCAAAATAAGTAGCCATTTCTATTTTTCTTCTTCTTTACTCTTCAATTATCCTTTTTCTCTCTAATAACCATCCACGTGGCTTCTTTTTTTTACGTTTTACCGTTCTTTCATTTTTACCTCCTCCCTAGTGCAGAACCAATCAACTTATTTATCCTTTTTTTTTTTTTAAATTACTGTTACTAGCCGATGGGCTATCTTTTTTTTTGGAGCATTTTACTTATTTTATTCTTTATTACCTAAATAAAGGCAGATAAAAAAAAAAATATTGTCTACATCAGTGCTTCTTAAAGTAGTTGGCATTGTTAAATAAGTTTAAATACTTAGATGGGTGTATGGAGGCAGAGGCAGCTTAGAAAAAAATAAAGATCTACCGCCACAACTTGCACCTTAAATACATACTTGGATTACAAATATAAAATTCACGCTTTTACTGTTAACATTAGTAAATGCATGCTTTGACTAGTAAGTGCCCAGACAGAATGGAATATTGCAGATATCATTGCGAATCTTGCAAAATATTGGCAATATTCCATAGGACTATTGCAGCAATGTGGCTGCAATATTCCTATGTCCGCTTCTTTGCAATTCAGTGCCCAAAAGGGTTTTAGAGCACTGGTTAAGTTGTATTTTTACCGAAGGTCGTTGTTAAATTGTTCTAGATTAAAAATGCTTGTTTAATTTTTGTCGTCATTAAACGTACTGGGACGAGATTTCTTTAATAAATAATTGCTGACAATAAGTTAGGTTCAGTGGATTTGTGTCATCCCTGGCCTGTGAGCCATCTCATTTTGAGTTGGTCCAGATCTTTTTGGGAGACAACATAACAGCAACAGTGCAGGAATATTGCTGCAATATTCCAAGTTATCTGGGTGTATGCATATAAGAAATTCAAAATTGTATATAAATTAATCTAAATTAAAAAAAAAAAAAAATAGGGGGTGGGGGGCGTGAGATATTGTCTTGGATTCCAAAGGGACCGTGACTTCAAAACGTTTAAGGCCGGCCATTCACGATCGCTCCAAATGGATGTCATCCATTCACTACACGATATTCATTTGTTTTCCCCACTCACGGTCAGTTTTTGGAGTGACATCGCTCCATTTTTGACGGATGGAGCGATCGTGAATGGCCGGCGTTAAGAACCACTAGTCTGCATGACGGAAAGTTTGGAGTTCTCATTTACGATTAAAAAAAAAAAAAAAACTTTAATTTGATTGGAATACTAGCTGTGCAACCCGACCCTTGAATTTTTTTTTTTTGTAATTAATCTTTTAATAAAGAAAAATAAATTTTAGAAAATCCCAAGAAATTTCTTCACTCGAAATAATTAAAATTCTGATATGCGCACTATGCGTCTTCTCATGGCGCATGTGCGATAAAATAATTTCTTTAATATCACGGAAAACCTTGCATTGCCTAAGTATCGTCCTACTCCTATGTACTAGGCTCTATTTCCTGCCACTACACAAAGATATTTTGAGATTATATTCAACTATTTTTTATATTATAATATTAATTTGCTCTATCCTTGCCTCCATAATAGTTTGAATGTATTGTATAAAAACATAAAGACAAAATCACAGGTATGATCAACTAATTTATTATGTCTTTTCAAATGATTTGTAAAACAAAAAACATCTTTTGTATTATTTTCCATGTTTGTAGCTCCGATGATGGTTCAAACCCGAACCGAAACGTTAGCAAGTGATTTTTATTAAACTAAATGAAATATAATTAGCTGCATTCTTCTTTGGGATTTATTCCTTATCATCTTGGACATAATTAAATTTCTTTCGGACAGTTCTAAAAAAAAAAAAAAGAAAGTAAATTCGTTACTTCTAAAACCCACTAAAATTCTTTAAAAAAATTCCCAAGAAATTCGGTCAACTTGTTCCAGAGCTCATTCGAGAAATAATTAAAAATCCTTTGGGACAGTTCCCAAAAGTTAATTATCTACTGCTAAAGCCCTCTAAATTCTTAAAAAAAAAAAAAAAAAAACTCAGCATGAAAAATACTGCTAGAATTTCATATCTTTATTCTTGTGAAAAAAAAGTTCATTTTTGTCGACTAGTGAAAATGGACAGACTTTTATTTTGGCGAAATCCGTATTTTGGTTGAGAAAGCCCCGACCTCCTGGTGCTCATTACTTTGGGGAAAATGGCATACCAGTATGCCACATTGATCTTCCGTTGGGCTCTTTGAATGACGTTAGGAGCCTAAGATGCCGAACAGACTTAAAAAAAAATACTCGATACTTGGTGGTATCGATACTTTTCTTTCGATACGATACCAAGTACAAGTACCGATACTTTTTTTCGATACCGTATCCCTACGTATCCCTAAACACACCAGATTTTTTTCTTTATTTACCATATAAAAAATGCTTCTTGAAAGAACAAATTAACTGTTTTTTTAATGATTTTTAATTAATATTGTCAATATCTATAAATTAAAAAACATTAACATTTAAAGAATAAATATATCATTAATTATAGAATAATAATTGTGAGATTTAAATTAGTAATACAATGAATTCTGAAATGAGTTCGCGTAAAGAGTTTTTGCTCAGAATATACAAATTCTAGATGATAAGATTTCTAAATTATTAGAAGAAAAAGTGCTGAGGGAATAAATTTATTTGTTCCTTTCAATTGGGACTAAACAAGTGCTTGGTGAATCTGGAACTCGAACCCGGGATCTCTAGCCTATTCAACAAGGAAACTAACATCTAATCGCGCAAAATAAATATAGGACCTACTGACAACTCATAAATATTTAAAAACGGCGGTCTTAAATGTGAAATAAGCTAATCAAACAAATGAAAGATTATTTTCAAAATTCCTTCATCACTACAGTACAATAAACAAAAACATTTTGCTTGGCAATGCGGTGAGTGAATTTTTTTTTGTCCTGAAGATGGGTGTCGTTTAATCACCGAAACGTCGTTTCTAAATATATTTTATTTTTGGCATTTTCTGAACAGACAAGTCACGAAATTAATAATTAAAAAAAAAAAAAATATTTTTGTCTGTCAAAAATCGTAACAAAATCGTATTTTAAATCTCCATTTTTTTTAATTTTATGTTTGTTAAGAAATAATAAATAAATAAATAATAACAGTTTTCAATCAGTTAAAAAAGAAACTAAAAGTTAATTAACCTTTTAAGTGACCCATACTAGTGAATGTTATTATAGTAACTCATAGCAACATAAAAGTATGTCACCCGTTTGCTCTTGATTTCCTCTCTCTCTTTTTTTTTTTTGAAAGTTGATTTTGACCCCCGCCATGGGAGGAATGAGGATTCGTTTGACCCCGGAGGTACTTTCTATTACGTAAAAGAGAAGCACCCACACACACACACACACACACACACTCGGGCTTATTGTTTTCTTATTTGAAAATATCAAAGTTTCAGTTTCAATTTATTGAAAGAAAGTGAAATTAATGATCATTGAAAGTGACCTGGCAACAACGCCATAAACACAGTGTCTAAATTTAATTTTACCACATTTGTATTAATTCATAATTTTTGGGACAGTCTAATAATCAAATATTTATTTTAAAAATAAATAAATTACATTTTAAAAGCCAGTCTCTCAATATGACGTCATACTATGTCGGATAACTTTACATATTAAATAAATTAAGTTTCCTAATGATTTATAGTCAAAGTGTTTTTTTTATATTTTACACCGGCCTTCGGCGGGTTTCGCGCCTAGTCAGAGGCCTGCCCGCCTGCGGTGGACCCTCTTATTTGTTGCAGACATTTTGTTTCGGGCTTTTTAATAATTTTCAATTCTTTGGTTGACCTCTCTTAATCAAATGAAAATAAATGGCCCTCGGGCTTGGTGTAGGGGTTATCGAGCTGGGCTTCTATGCCAAGAGACAATCAAAATCGACCAAAGAGTACTACTAATACGCAGCCTTTAATGGCGGAGGAGCCGAGCTCAACTACCCTACAAAGCACAAAATATAGCTGGAATGTTGCAGGAATCTTCATATCTTACAACATTGTGGCAATATCGCAGCAATATTTTTTGGAATATTGCAAATAAAATAAAAAAACACGCTGACATAGGATTGATTGTTGAAGGAATATTGTAGGCAATATTGTGTCACAATATACTGGTAACATTACATCGCAATATGTTATCAATAGAGCCCGGATTTTTATGCAGCAAAAACTTCTAAATATGTCATATAATATGCAGTAAAAGTATTAAAATATTCAATATATTGTATATGACAAAAATATAAATGGGTTCCAATTAAACTACTGATGTATAACTAATCGTGTTTTATTTTTGGAAGGAAAAACAAAAAACAGTGTAAAAAGAAAAATTTGTCTTGCAATAAAAATTGAATTTAATGTAAAAAAAAATCTGGTGTGACTGAAGGCACGTCATATCTTCAGTAATCGAAAGTTGTGTTGTGTGCTTATCACACCAGATTTTTTGAGTCGAGACATATTTAGTTTCCATAAACATGGGAAAAAATTTAAATTTTGTTTCCATGGCAATCTTTCCTATGAAGAGCAAGAGTAAAGAGGTCTTCATAAGATTTCAAGGGCAAAATGAGAATATACATTTTAAAGAGCATCTAAAAAATAATTGATTTTTTGAATTTTAATCAAAATCGTTGGAGCAAATTTTGAGAAAATCAATTAAAAATTAAAATAAAATAAAACTTTTGCCGAAAAATGTAAAAATATTTAAAATGTTTTAAATATGCAACTTTATGCAATATTCAGAAAATATGCAAAAATATGCAATATAGAATTTGATCCATAGTTCCAAGAGGGCATGATTCGGATAGAAAAATGGTTTTCCGGGAAGTAGGCCTACATGTTAGCAAATAGAACATGCAATTACATAGGAATCCGGGCTTTAGTTATCAACATTGCTCTGCAATATTGTATTTCAATATTGTAGTAATATGCCATGAATAAAAAAAAAAACATGGACATAGGATTTTGATTGTTGCTGGGGGATTTAGTGCAATATTTCGAATGTTTTGAAATAATATTCCTGCAACAATCCAGCAATATGTTGTGCTGTGTGGGTAGGGCGAAGTTTTTTTTTTTAAGTTAAGTTGTAATATCATTTATAGGGACCGACCGAAACAAGATTTTCAGCCTAAACCGAAACTTGTATTTCCTATAAAAAATTCAAATCATTTTACCTTTTTTTTTTTTTTTTAGGGAATCTAAATTTTTTTTCCGCACCTTTTCCGCTTTTGCAAATCATTTGACCTTTTTTTTTTTTCATGCGAGTCTCATCCCTTCTTTTCAGACTCAGGTTTCGGCTACATTTTGGCGGAACCTGTACAGATCGATGATGAAGACTACACTTCTCTATGCGGCTCCTATTTGGTCTTTACGTAGCTACTGTGACTATGTGGAACGAGCACAATTAAACTTCTTCAAAAAATTGCTCCATCTTCCCTAGAGGAACACCCAATTCGGTTATCAGGCTTGAGGTTGGCAGTATTCACATCTCAGATCAGATGTTTGCACATTTGATTCGCAAATTAATTATTTGAGAAAAATGTTCGCATTTACTCACAATATTATCAGATGTTAGACTTTTAATTATTTATTTTTCTGTGTTTCAATTATTGTTACTCTGTCTCCATTGTAAAAATACTATGTATTATATACAATTAAATAAAATAATAATAATAATATTTATTTTTTGTATACTTTTATTGTCACCAATAATACTCTTTCTCCACACATATTTGTATCAAAACAGTGGCGTAGCGAGCTTAACTCGCGCCCGGGGCACATACCTTTTTAGCGCCCTCCCCCAATTCAAAAACCATATAATATTATATGTAAAATATACAAAATTATTATATTACACTGGCACCAAATTTAAAATATATTTTCCAAAAATCAATTATAATAAAAATAAAAATTATCCAGCAATTTTTTGTTTTGCGGGCCATTTGGCGCGGCGCCCCTTTGTGAGCAGCGCCCGGGGCATGATAACCCCCCTTGCTCCCCACTCGCTACGCCACTGTATCAAAATACTATCAAATAAATCTAATAATAATACTTTTTGGCCGAAACCGAATATCCGATCGGTTCCTAATAATTTAAAAGAAAACTATCAATTTTTTGGACAATCTCTGGAACGAATATGAAAATCACCGTCCCTGGGCGATCTTGAAACGCCAAACGGGGACGGGGGGTACGCAACTGTTAATACTTTACTATTATACTTTTTTTCGGATTATCTCGAAATTCTTTCCAAAGATTTTGATTAAAATTCAAAAATCAATTATTTTTTAGATGCTCTTTCAAATGTATATTCTCGTTTTGCCCTCAAAATTGTTTGAAGCACACTTTACTCTTGTGCTTCATAGAAAAATTAGGAGAAATGGTTGCCATGGTAATGAAAAATAAATAGTTTCCCATGTTTATAAATTTTACACCTTGAATTCTCAAGTAAAACGGCGGAAACTAAATATATCTCGAAACAAAATAAATCTGGTGTGACAAGCACAGGACACAACTTTCAATTACCTAATTGGTTCTTCCGAATCTTACTTCTTTTTTTAGATAGGCAGGAAATCCCCCTAATCATGCTGCATGATGGGAAAGGAAATAAAAATATGATTTAATTATTATAAAATAGTGAGAGTGAACGATTAAAATTATTTTTATTTTTTTTTAACGATATTGATAGGAAATAGAAAAAAAAAGAAAGCTGAAGAGATATTATTTAAATTCAATGGACCGTAAAGGTGTCAACTAACGATTTTACTTTTCTTCTTCGCTAATTAATTAATGAATTCATTTAGAGTTTAATTAAAACATTTTTAAATATTCTTTAATATACGTATATATAAATTTTATATCTTTTTTTTTTTTATTTTATTTTAGAAGATGAGAGACAGAGAGAGGAGAGTTTAATTAAAATAAAAATGTAAATTTATATGATATTAAAAATATTATATATTATTTGAATATTAATTTTTTATTAAAATTAAAAATCCTAAAGTTTTTTTATTAAAGAAGAATTCTTCTAATGAGTTGGATTCAAAAAAAAAAAAAAAATATGGTGTGACTGGTTGTCTATTACTTTTGGTAAAAAAAAAAATTGTGTTCTGTGCTTGTCACGCCATTTTTTTGACGACATTTCGGGGCTATTTAATTCCCAGTAGGACATTAAAAATGTAAAATTTATAAACAGAGAAAATATTTAAATTTGTGGCAACCATTTCTTCTATTAAGTACAAAAGTAAATTAAAGTGTGCTTCAAACAGAGAATATACATTTTAAAGATCATTTAAAAAATGATTTATAATTTTAATCAAAATCGTTAAAGCGAATTTTGAGGAAAAAAATCTGGTGTGACTGATTGCACAGTACACAACTTTCTCTTACCCTTTGGAATGAAAAAGTTCTGTACTGTGCTTGTCACACTAGATTTTTTGTGATGAGATATATATAGTTGTTCTTAGTATTTAAGTTCCAAACAGACAGACAGACCATGTCGCGAAAACCACTTTTTTGGATTCAGAGGGAACCTTAAAACGTGAAGATCCATTAAAATCTCGACATCGAATGTTTGACATGAATCCAATACTTTCTCTCTCTATATATTAACATATTTATAGAGGTAAAAAATCTGCTGCGGCTGGTCACACAGTACACAAATTTCTCTTACCTTGGGTAATCCAAAATTGTGTTCTGTGCTTGTCACACCAGATTTTTTTTGTGTCGACATATATTTAGTATCCGACAGTACGGTACATTCGATTTTCAAGATGTAAAATTTATAAGTATGGCAAAATATTTATATTTTGTTACTATAGCAACCATTTCTCCCATCTTTCCTATGAAGTACAAGATTAAAGTGGTCTTCAGAAGATTTCAATGGCAAAATGAGAATATACATTTTAAAGAGCATCTAAAAAAATAATTGATTTATGAATTTAAAAAAAAATTGGAAAAAACTGAAAAAGTAATGTAATTACTAGGGCTCGGATTTCGCCATATTTGCCTTTTTAAATGCTTTTATTTAACTCACTCTTTCAAAATCACCAACTTTGAGTCTGTGTTTAAGTCACTTCCCGATGAGCTAGGGGTGTGAAATTTGATATTTAAGGGTCATTTTTGATGACGCAAATTCTGAGTTGGATTTTACCAAAATTGAACAAACTAATTGGGTACTTTATTTGAAACCTCACTCGTATTAATCTAATTTCAAAAGACTTCCCAATGAGCTAGAAGTGTGAAATTTAACACTTAAGGGAGGTAAAGGGGGTAATTACCCCCCCCCCCGAGATTTAAAAAAAATACTTTTTTTCGAAAAAAAAAAAAAATTTTTAATGTAAAATTTTAAAAATTAGTACTTAAAAATTTGATTTGTATTTATATTCTGGCAAACAAGTACAGAATGCGCCTTTAAATTACCGAAATTAAGAAAAAATTGTGTGCTGTGCGACCAGTTACACCAGATTACCAAAAATAAGACATAAATTTTTTAAATTTTTTTATATTATTTCTTAAATAATGCCTTTTTAAGTGCCTATTTTAATAATTTTTAGTGCTTAGTTGCCTGCCTATTTTAAAGATTTTTAGTGCCTATAAATCCGAGCCCTAGTTATTATACTCTGGCCGATTTTGTTGAATTTAAAAAAAAAATAAATAAATAAATAAAGTGTCCTTGCGATTTTGATCAAATATTTAGAAAATAACGGTTGTATCTTCTTGTGAGCTATAGTAATCAATCAGCTAGGCTTTTTTTACTTTCTCTTACCTATGTATATATGTATATATATATAGTGAGAAAGTATTGGATTCATGTCAAAAAATTCGATGTCGAGATTTTTGATGGATCTTTACGTTTTGAGGTCCCCTGAATCCAAAAAAGTGATTTTCGCGACATGGTCTGTCTGTCTGTGTGTCTGTCTGTGTGTCTGTGTGTGTGTGTTCAATTTTAGGCATGAAGGAATTGAGCTAGGAGGTTGAAATTTTATATATAAGTTAGGCACCCCCGGGACCGGAAAAATAAGCTTTTAATCAAAATCGGCCAAAGGGTACTAGTACTTTACTGATGTACTTTTTCAGTTTTTTTCAATTTTCTCAAAATTCGCTCTAACGATTTTGATTAAGATTCAAAAATCAATTATTTTTTAGATGCTCTTTCAAATGTATATTCCTCGGTTTGCTCTCAAAATTATTTGAAGCACACTTTACTCTTGTGCTTCATAGAAAAGATAGGAGAAATGGTTGCCATGGTAACAAAATATAAATATTTTCCCATGTTTATAAATTTTACATCTTGAATTTTAATATCAGCGGAAACTAAATATATGTCGACACAAAAAATCTAGTGTTTCCAGTAACTGTTACACAACTTTCGATTACCGAAGGTAAAGAGAAAATTATGTGCTTCAAATCCTACCAGATTTTTTGTCATTATTTACCAAAGGTGCGTTTACACCATGCGAACGAATACCAACCATTTAACTATCATTGTCTTATTAATATTACTTGTAGAAATTTAGAAATCTAGTCTTTTT